>CABFOV010005795.1:0-35213 GCA_902141375.1 Timema poppense
ACATTGAAAAATAAAAATTCGTCTGAGACTGACGAGGAGTAGGAGAAATCCTCACACTAAAAAAGATATCTGTGTTTGAACTGGGGTCCTATAACCTCACGGCCACCGACTTCAAGTTTGCGTCTTTAAAAAAATAATAATATATTGTTCATGGACAACGTATTTTAACTTTGAGGAGAAAAGAATCCTTTATTCCAGAGGTCCCCAACCTTTTTGTACCTTAAAGCACATTCAAAACTAACGGTAGTGCGGCGGGCACCAATCACTTTTTCAACAAAATTTATAGCCGAACATAATTCATAATGCAAATAACAGACACACAAAAATACATGATATTACAAATAATTGCGAGTTTAATTGTTTTTAATTCGCATATAAAATAACGCAAATGGTACACCCACAAAGTTAGTCCAAAACCAGTTTAAACAATTGAAACAATTTTCACCAAACCAAAAGTCAATGTCAATAAATAAATAAAAAAACTACTTTATTTACGATTTTAACAAGACCAAAATAAATACACAAAGAAATATTTAACTACTCACCACCATTTTGGTGCTTAAGTACATTTTTAAAATATACATTTATTCTGTGTTTATTAAGGTGGCAAAGCTGGGTAGACCCACGTCAAGATATTTACAGAGGAAATATAAGTATTAGCATGGTATTTATTTAGTGAGTATAATGATAGTTCCTAGTTATAAAGTACACTTTGTAAATGAGCCGGCAAAGAAAGTAAAATGAGAGGGAGGGATTGGAAAGAGGGGGGGGCTTTCAATCACCAACTTCTTGTTAAAGCATATCTGGAGATAAGCACAAACTTGATTTTGTCGGAAAAGTGACAGATTAAAATTATTAGTCAAGAACTTTCTAGCTGTGGTCAAAAAGGGCCATGGCACCCGTGGGCATAGGGTTGGGGATCCCTGCTCTAGTCTGTAGTGGAGATTTATCACTTATGGATTAATCTAATTTTGAAATAGTTTATTTCAGTTTTTTAATGAGTAGAGCGTCGATATTTTGGACTAGTTTGGGTTCGATCCAGTTCAGATTATAGATGGGTTCGGATTTTAGAAAATACAGTACCTATACAAAAAAAAAAAGCTAAGAGGGGATACTTAACAAAAACTCAGTGTTAAGGTATAAACATTTTCACTTTATTTAAACAATGAATTTACACATATTTTGTTGTTGTTGCTAAATATAATAAGCTCTGAATGAATATAATAAAGCAAAAATTTAATATGGAAAGACGTCTCCTATATATATATATATATTTGACAAGGGTTTAGGTGGGTTTTTTTGGCGGCCATGTCTATGATATTGATACCACTGTGGTTATTTTTATAAATAATATTTTTTTCTTAGTGATCCGGATTTTTGAGGTTCGAATAATAATTATTATTATTTAAAAAAAATTGCGAGTATTTTGAAATGTAATGAATAACTCAAATCATATTTAAAATATTTTAATAATACCTAGATTTTAAAAAGAGAACTTTATTAAATAATTGTCAATACAATTGTCTTAAACAATTTTCTTCTAAATAGCTTAGAGTCAAACATTGAAAGTAACACCTTCTGTGGAAAAAAAACACACACAAAAATATGTATCTTATTCTTCTCTAAGGAGCCGAAGCTTGGTTTGATCTGATTTCTATCCCTCGGCTCTTCGGCTGGTTAGTGCTGCCTGCACCATCTGATAGAAATACCAGGCACTAGAGGAGTTCAGAAAGTGTGGCAATCCCCGTTGACTTTCACACTCAATTTCTATGAGTGAGCGTTAAAGGTTCTACCAATTTTTCTGTAAAGATATTTTCACACACATTCCAGAGTGTTTTACAAGCCTGGCCAGCTGATAACGGGAAGATCTGAGTTTGAATCACGGTTGGATGTAATAAGGGTGTTTTTTACTAAACGGTTTACCATTCTCCTTCCACACAAATACGGATAGATTACCTTTGTAATGCTTCATTCCTCATTCCTACCCCATTAGAGTAATTATCATAAAGGATGACCTGGTGGTCTATGGGTAAGGTGTCGGACTTCTATGCTGGGGGTCCGGAGTTCTTTCCTCGGTCCCGGCACAGATTTATCTGATTACCAAACCTTTCCTTAACCTCTGACAAGACGTTTATTAATCACAACTTGTGAATGTGTAGAATGCCAGGCCACCACCATGGTTCGGATCCCACGTTAAACTGTAGGTCCTCCATTTATCTCACAATCACCCTACCATTACACATTAGCATAAGTGCGTATAACCCGAACGGGTAGTAAGACGCGATGCTAATAATAATAGCAATAATAATAATAATCATAAATGAGTAAAACCTGAACAGATGATAAGACGCAGTGATTGAAAAAATACCTTACTATTTCAAATAATGTTTATATTGTAAATGCAAGGAATTCTGAATCTTATTTAATTCGTTATCCTGTTATCAAACACACATGGAGTACGTATCCCTCTCCCACATCTGTACATGATTTGCATATGACAGTGTGTGCCCCTCCCACCTTACACCCGTTGTTCATGTTACTCCAGACCTGTCAATTAACCGAGTGGTAAGCTCACTTGCTGTCCGCATATTTAAAAGGTCAAGGCCGTTTGTTCACGGTACCTGTTACTATTTCAGTTATTACACCAAAGGAGACCAGACGACAGATGTTGTTGACCATGGCGGAGGGGGAAGGGGATGCTAGAAAAGGCCAGTGTTTTTGCAGTTTCTATAAAAAACCTTTATTTTATTGTAAAAATAAATCATTATTATTATTATTAGCACAGCGTCTTACTACCCGTCCGGGTTATACGCACTTACGCTAATGTGTAATGGTAGGGTGATTGTGAGATGAAATGGAGGACCTACAGTTTAACGTGGAATCCGAACCACGGTGGAGGCCTGGCATTCCCCACATTCACAAGATGTCTTGTCAGAGGTGAAGGAAGGGTTTGGTAATCAGATAAATTTATGCCGGGACCGGGGATTGAACCCCGGCCGGCAGCACATAAGTCTGACACCTTACCCCTAGACCACCAGGTCACCTTTTTTTTTCTTCATTTAAAAATTTCTCATCTAATGCTGCTATGCTCATGACAGATATTCAACTTTCTTTATGCTCCAACAGATATATTTAATTAAATTTTATACACATACTAATATAAACAGTAGCCGGCTTCGGTGGCCGCATGGTCTAAGGTGTCACTCTCATGTTGGATTAGACTTCCAATGACGGAGTGATCGGGGCTAGAATCTCGGTCGGGTGCACTGAGGTTTTTATTTTTACAATATGGTTTTCCACTATTCCACCACGCGAACGTGGGTACATTTTCGTTTGAATTCATATTTACCTATATCCCTAACTCATTAACCTAATTAGTACGTGTGTGTATAACCTGAACAGGTAGTAAGACGTCGTACTAAAATATATTATATATAAACAGTTGTTGTCATGCACGTTGCAGAATATGAGCAACGAAGAGAAAAAAAATCTCGGTCAAATTAAGTAATGTCCATGAAATATATTTAACAACTGTGAAGATTACAATGTGTAGGAAATTAAACTAAGCGTATCCATTGAAGCAACATTTGATTTACTTTGGTCCAAATTAGTGTTTGTCATAAAATACTGCAAAGATACCGTCCTTAGCTCGCATTCTCTTCTGTTCCTCTTTAAATCCCTAACTAAGGGTGTCACCTCAGTAAGAGAGAAATTGCCGCACAGACGTTCAGCTCTAGCGCAATATTTAACTCTATTATGCATTATTTCAAAATATGCTTCACACCACAACAAAGCCGAAATATTCCAACAGGGACCATTTTTCTTAACAACCCCATAGTTTTAGTTTTATTAATATTAATACTTGTGTAAAAATGTGACATTAGCTAATTTTTAAAGACTATTTAATAATATTTGCGTAGCTATGAGACAAGGATTGGTGAAATAAAGAGCTCTAGATTTAGCCTTACTCTAACAAATACTGTAAATTCTTGATAGTCTCACAACCAGTGGCGGCTCGTGTATAGGCACTGTAGAACTGCAGCACCCCCTATTTCCACTTGATATTATCGATAGCACTTAATATAATGAGTCCTTTTTTCTTTAATTCTTTCTTTATTTTTGTAGTACACTATATATTCCTTAAGCTTAATGTCAGTACTTCAGTAGCCATCCCCCAGTTTATAAAAATATACAAAAATCTTTGTATGGAACTATGCGCTTCACAGTGCCAGCGACGTGGGTTTTGACTGTTGTGCGCATGCGCACATAATAGGGGGCGGGGGAGAAGGTGGGAATAACAGGTAGAAATAGCACTGTTGCTCTCGCAATGCCAGTTCTGGCGTGATGGTGGAAGTTTTTTTTACTCAGCGACTCAGCATGTTTTGTGCTTAAAAACCGTGTACCATATTCTTGAATGTGATAAAGTGTAGAAAAGTGTAGAATTAGATTATTATTCTGCTTCTAGATATTCTATTTGATTAATTTTTTTTTTGTTCTTTTATTTAACAGAAAGGCTAAATGCGCTTGCAGTACTTTCAATGGAGAAAGATTTCCTCAATTGTCATCAAGAGATCAAGGAGAAAATTATTGAACTTTTTGCGCAAATTAATACAAGAAGAATGGATTTCATTTTTAAATGAATAGATCAAGCTTGAACTGTAAGAATTTAAGTTAAAGTAAGTAAACAATTTTTTTTTGTAAGATATTATCCAGTTCCTGAATAAATTTTCTTTTCATACATGTTTTTTTCCCTCTTACAAAATTTTAAAACAAAGGCTAAATATTTTCTGGAGCAGCACCCCCACTAATTTTAGCTACGAGCCGCCACTTCTCACAACAGACAATTTTAAGTTATTTGAGAACTAGCGTTGAGTTTTCCTCTTTACCTTGAGATAATAAGTTTTATGGTCTTCTTTCTTTCTGTCATATTGACATCACACAGGATGGTTGTAGGTAAGGGGTGAAAGGGAGTATAATCTTAGACAGAATATAGAAGTAGTTCCAGAAAAATAATACAGTCCATTATATTTTAAGCCGTGTGGCCTGACAGTGGTTGATACTTTCTCGCTGATCAACGCGGTCGCTTTATGCTTATTTGGCGTGTACTTTCAATCGATTACAGTGTTACATGACTTACAAACTATACTAACTCTAGATAAGTCAAATTTTATCAATGACACATTTTTAATCCATGACTCTGACTGAACCCAAGACCCTTAAATCATTATTTTTAAATTTAAAAAAATACGTAATTTGGAATAGGTGTTATCATTAAGAAAATTACTCTTGAATAGAACAAAAATTCTAAACTTAAAAATAAAATATTGTGTGACTTTATCATTATTCATCATATTAAAAAACGAGTATTGTATAATTTTATGGTCATTTTCTAAACATTATTATATTTTAATAATGGCTGTCACAAGTTTTTAAGGTATGCCTCAAATTAGTTTTTAGTAGAACTAAATGCGTTTAAAATGAAGTTAATTTGCTGAAACCACGCTCTCAAGTTGTAAAACATCTAGGTAAAGGAGAACTATCTTACAAATATAAACATATTAAATAAAAGAATAGTATTTTTGTTTTTTATTACTTCATAAATTAAATATAAATTTACATTAGGTTTCATGTCATTGGTTTGCTAGTCGTATTCTCTGATGGCACCGGCGCAGTATAGGAGAAATAATTACTCATAAGCTCCAAATGGATTTCAATAATAATTATAAAATCCACCACATGAGCTCCTACACTCCTCTGTTCTCCTGCTCCACTTTATATAGGATAATTAATCTCTCCGTCTTGAATTCAATAAAATGAAAACCATCAAGAGAACTCCTAAACTATTCTGTTCCCCTACTCTATCAATGTAGGAGAAACCATTTCTCCGTTCTTTTATTTCATTTCATTTCAATAAATGAGCGTCATTAAGACCTCCTCACTCCTCTGTTCTCCTAATCCGCGCAGTGAAAGATGCCATCACAAAACACTTGGGGTGAATGAATGAAGAAAGAAGACTCAAACTTGGTGCAAGCGAGCCTTGGCCTCAGCGTGGGCGGCGAAATGGGCCGCGGTTGCGGCGGCGACCTCGGGAGTCTCCGGGACGGAAGCGACGACACCCGAGGAGGAGACCCCGGCGGACACGGGCAGGTTCGTAGCCGCCACCCGGAATCCGTTCACATCATCTGCGACGTAGTTGACGGTCTGGACGATCCCGTTGGCGTCGATGTAGGAGTACCCACCTCGGGTGACGCCGTCAAGGGTTCGAGTCTCGTGCTTGGTGGAGGGACCGCCGGAGTAGCCGTAGCTGTACTGGCCGAGTTCATCTTGAGCGTGGTACTGGCTGGAGAGAGAGGTGAGGCCAGAGTGCGTGGATAGTACTGGGGAGTACGAGTAAGACGGGGAAAGAGGGACAGGAGAATAAGAGGAAGAGGTGGCTGGAACTGCAGAGTAGGTGTAATAAGGAGAAGAATCCACAGAATACGAATACGACGTGGCAGGAAGGGAAGAGTAGGTGTAGCCGACAGCGGGGGCAGCCACAGAGTTGTAGCTAACAGGAGTGTCTACAGAGCTGTAGCTAATAGGTGTGGCTACAGAGTTGTAGCTAACAGGAGTGTCTACAGAGCTGTAGCTAACAGGTGTGGCTACAGAGTTGTAGCTAACAGGGGTGTCTACAGAGGAGTAGCTAACAGGTGTGGCTCCAGAGTTGTAGCTAACAGGAGTGTCTACAGAGGAGTAGCTAACAGGTGTGTCTACAGAAGAATAGCTAACAGGTGGGGCTACAGAGTAGTAGCTACCAGGGTTGGCCACAGAATAGTAGCTACCAGGCCCAGATAAAGAGGAGTATCTCACCGGCAGCCTTGAGTAAGAGTCGGATACAGGAGGTGACGAGTAGGTGATCGTCTGAGATGCGACTGGGACAGTGGAGTATGTGTAGGCATTGGAAACAGGGCTCACAGATACCACAGGCGTCGCGACGACAGAAGCTAACTTAGCCTCTTCGACGGCCGCCAGGTGCTCGGCCTTAGCTTGGGCAACTTCGGGCGTATCCTGCACGGGCGCTGCAGGCTCCGCAGGGGCGGAAACAATAGCCGAGACGGCGGCCAAGTGGGCGACCTTTGCGGCTGCGACCTCGGGGGTGTCTTGGACGGGCAGAGGGGCGACGAGGCTCACCGCAGGGACTACGGAGGCTGGTGCGACGGGAAGGTTCGTGGCCGCCACACGGAAACCGTTCACGTCGTCGGCGATGTAGTTGACGGTCTGGACGATCCCGTTGGCGTCGATGTAGGAGTACCCACCTCGGGTGACGCCGTCCAAGGTCTTGGTCTCGTGCTTGGCAGAGGGACCGCCGGAGTAACCGTAGCTGTACTGTCCAAGCTCGTCCTGGGCGTGGTACTGACTGAACACGGCGTTGTGCGGGTTGTAGTAGTAGGAGTAAGGTACTCCTCCTGGGGACGCGGCGTACCCGTGATACACACTGGGTTTACCCAGCGCTACAGCCAAGAGGGCAGATACCAAGACCTGGAGATACAGACAGGAGAGGGGAGGTTATTTATTTGCTTTTAACAACCCGTTTGGGCTCTATACGTGTATATTAAGCACGCTAATGTAGTAGGGATGAGGAATGTAAACATGAGAGGATATGTGCCCACATTTGCGTGAAGGGAGATTGAAAAACTATATAAGGAAAAATACCCTTCAGTACACCCATCCAGGATTCGAACCCAGACGTCTAGAACACAGGCACTCTGGACTATATATGTTTCACATTTAGACCACACGCCCATCGCCGCGGGTGAATGTTATTTCACTTATTCTGGGTTTAATAAATTGAAGTTTTCTTTTTGTAGCGCTGCGTCTTACTACCCGTTCGGTTTATATTCATAAATACTAATTATCGTAATGTGTTGGAGGGCGAGGAAGGTTGAATTTAGAATAAGCGTACCCACATTTGCGTGGAGGCAGGGTGGATAACCATTCAGTAAAAACTAATCTAAGAACACTCAACAAGGATTCCAACTCTAATCTCCCCGTCATTGGCAGTTCGGTCTATTGCGAGAGGGACGCCGTAGACCATGCAACTACCAAGGTGGGTAAGGTTTATTTAATATTAATTTATAACGTGTTTAAAATACCTAGTCCATCATAATTATTTTCGACAACAAAAAAAAACCTCTATCGTAGCCGAGTAATCTGCCATTCATTAAAGTTCCGATCCAATATTGGAACTCCTATTTTGGCATAAGCAAGAATCCATTCAGTGTGTTCAATTTCATTTATAAGCATTTAAATGGATATTAGCAACAAAAGTAAGGGATACCTACATATAAATAAAAAAGGATTGAATAATTCACTCGCGTTACAATATTTAAAAAACATCAAATCATTAATTGGTTGCCTTATGGAATATTTTTTAGCACCGTATCTTACTAACCGTTCGGGTTATACGCTTATGTACTAATTACACTAATAGTTTTAGGGATTAGGAAGGCTATATTTAAAGGGAGTGTACTCGCATTTGCGTGGAGGAAGTGTGTAAAACAAATTAGGGAAAACCACCCTCAGTACAACCGACCTAGATTCGAACCTTGATCTACACGTCATCAGCAATCCAGTCTTTTGGGAGAGTAGCGCGTTAGGCCATGCAGCCACCGAAGCGGGTCATGAAAATTATTAGATATTAGAACTTTCCCTTTGATATTAAATATACATGCTTTTGAAAATTAATTATTTTGTTTTAATATGAAACACGATTGAACATTCGAAGAGCTTTTAAAGTCTTGTAAGCAATGTTGAATATTTTATTTATTATAAAATCAAATTTACTTTGCTTAGAGGTTTTTCCCCTTGCATATAGGGGAGGTCAGGCTAATATGAGCGGGTGTGGAATATGAGTATACCCGTCTGAAACTATCCCCTTGGCAAGTATGTGCTATCACATTAGCAACATAGCAACATAGCAACATATACGGAAGCGCTTGGCGATAATGGAAGAATCACAGCATCCTGTATTTACCAGTTTATAAAAAGTTACGTTTAAAATTAATCTACTAAAATGTTTTTCATAGTTTGTATAAGCAGCAGGGGCTTTGGTTTGGTCGTTATTTGAGCTCAAATGTAACATAAAACCTACTCATTGCATCCCCTGAAAAAATAAATAAAATAAAGTTAACATCTCACCACAACGAAAAAGATGGCTGAAACCCCTTGGGTGTGGTCATATTTTACTCCCATGCTTTTAATATGAGCACTTGCAGATTCTTATTAATTTTTTTCTAGATCAAAGTTGTTAAAATGTCATTCACATTTATTGTATTTTGTAGACCTAATTGAGTGAGCAATTGAATAAAATAAAATTACTTTTGGATGGCCTTACTATTTCTTATGGAATAACAGATTTTCTTAAGGTGCTCATAATTGCCTGACTTCCACTACTTTTAAAAGATTTTTAATGACAACCGCTTGGGTGGTAGAATTTTCTAAAGGCGTCTCTTTCACAATAAGCTGGACTGCGAATGACAAGGAGGTCGAGGTTATAATCCCGGTAATGTGTACTGAGGGTAGTTTCCCCTAAATTCAAATGCAGGTACACTTCCTATAAATAAATCCTTACTCACCCCTAACATACTAGTGTGATTAAATACATATGCGAATAACCCGACTAGATACTAAGTAAGACGCGTTAACCAAAAAACAAAAGAGACAATGAAGAATGACATTAAAACGTAATTCCCGATTTACTTTCTTTTCTATATTAATTTTGTTTATTCCACTATATCTTACTAATCGTACGATATATATGTATTTAATTATAGTTTTGAGGTAAGGGTGAAACAAATGTAATCTATATAAAATGAACCAGCATTTGTGTTAAGGGAGAGTGGAAAACTGTTTAAGAAAAATACCCCATAACTATTACAATCAACCGAGATTCAAAACCTAATCTTCCTCACTGGATAGCTAGATTAGATGAGCCTGACATTTAATCTGCGTGCCCACAGATGCGAGTTGAGGTAACTTGTTATTAAAAATTAAATTATATTTTCTACAATGTATATTTAAATTATAATATAGTACGAATATGCCATTCATATATTTTATTCAAATACAAGTTGAAAAATGACATCTATACACGAGAATCGAATTCAGGGGCTTTGGTCTAGCGTACCTATCATCAGTAAATTAACTTAAGATTAATTAACACACAAATGCCTATGAACCGAACAGGTAGTAGGATGTGATGCTAGAAAAGGAAGAAAAGAAACAAGAGCACCAAAAGCCGATCACAAGTCACCGTTTCTGTGCTTGATATCTTCAAGAAACCGACAACCACACGCGTCAATTATAGACTATGGCTTAAAATAAATATTAATTATATGACCTTGGGTAAATAGTGAACTGGAGAGCTGAGAGAATGTACTAAACCAAAGGGTTAAGTGCTCAGTTCTGAGGTACTCTAAGTACAAATATACCTTTTTATTGTGTACATGAAAAATGCATTCATTTGGATATTATTTTTTATTTAGCACCGCGTCTTACTACCCGTTCGGGTTATACGCTTCAAGTACTAATTACTCTAATGGATTAGGAATTGGCAAGGTAGAATTAGAGGAAGTGAACCCGCATTTGAGTGGAGGGAGAGTGGAAAACCATTTAGGGAAAAACCACCCCAGTTCACCCGACCAAGATTCTAACCTCGATCTCCCCGTCCTCAGCAATCGAGTTCAACACGACAAGCGCGTTAGCCAACTATGCCACTGAGGTGGGTTTCATTTGGATGTTAAATTATGCAAATGGATTTCAATATTAAGAATAATATTGATTAAACTCGTATCATAAATGTTAGAGCGAGAGATTGTGGAAAACAGGATTCTAAGAAATCCTTGAAACTTGAAATGCTTTGCATATATAACAGTACAACCAAGGAAGTGAATTAGAGCATTAGTATAATGTCAGGCGCTGATCCAGATCCATTTCATAAGGGGGGGGGGTTATAATTATAAATAAGATAGTTACTTACAATGTTAGATTTTGTTCAAAGCTATTTAATAGTTTGTCGTTCATATTCGATCTTATGCATGTTTTAAACCGTGGTCATCCCCCCCAAATTTTTAAAATCAATTAGTTTTTATGAACTATTTGGAGTGGCCCTACTTCAACAATTTGTTGAAAAAATGGTTTATTCTAGAAGCTATAAGAAGTCTTCGCCTTGTTTTAAAAATATTTTATTTTATAAGCCATTTAAAGTGTTCCTTACCTAGAAATTTTTTGGAATTTGGATGCCCCTCAAAGCTATTTAGAGTGATCCTCACCTTAATTTTTAACTATGATTAGATACCTCTAAAAGATAATCTTTGAATTGGTCTTATACTGACAATTCTTTTAAATTGAATTATTTCAGAAACTATACTATTTGGGGTGGTCTTCGGCTGAAAATTCTTCAAAATGACATGCATCTAGGAGCTATTTGTAGTTGTCCTTCCCTAGACATTTTTGAAAGTTGGATGAACTTGTAAGATATTCAGAGCTTTCCCCCCTGACTTTTCCTGTCAGAGATTCCTTAAATCTAGAGTTATTTGAAGCGGTCTTCTCCGGCAAATTTTTGAAAATAGAATGCATCTAGAAGTCATTTGGAGTTTATTTGAGGCGATATTGTAACTTCATATTTGATAATATCAGAGGATTTGAAAATATCTAGGAGGAGGAGGGGATTTATTCCATGGAGGGCATTTAATTTCATTCGTACATGAAAACGAATATTTTTTCTACGCTTGCGTGAGTCATATTGGACATTGAATAAACGTGAACGAATAACACACATGTGGACCCAGCTTAAGAGATGTCTGTTCGTAAAAAGATTTTTAAAAAAACTGGATAATTTATCTGTGTTATATTTTCTTTCTAAAATTTGAACTTTCCATTTGTATTTTGTATTAATTTTCTAACTTCCCCCTGAATTCACGCCTGAGTAATATGGATTTACAGTTATACAGTCCAATCATTTAAGTGTGGAAGATCATTACTTCTATGGTCTTACACAATTTTAACCAATTCAATCATTAAAGTGTAGTAGACTATTAATGCTATGGTATTACAGGAATGTAACAATTAAATCATTAAAGTGTAGTAGACTATTAATGCTATGGTATTACAGGAATGTAACAATTAAATCATTAAAGTGTACTAGAACATAATGATATATGTTTTTAGTTAATGGCATTCAATAATAAAAACAATGAAGTTAATAAATTTATTATACAAACATTAGCTTACATAGTAAATTAGTTAGTACAGCCCAGTATCGAACCAAACAAAACCCACCGTATTTTGGTTGAACCCAATAAGTTCTAAAGCAGTGGTTCTCAAAATGTATTTTAAATTTTAGCCCTTGTTTAAGACAAAATGTCTAATGTACCCCACAAAAAATTGCCCCCAAATGACAAACATCAGATAATCAATCAAAGGAGAAAATTTCCCTCAGTAACCTCAAAAATTCCACGCCCCGTTTGGTTCTCTCATCATTTTGCTAATTTTTCCTTGAGAGCTGCTCGCGTACCCTCTGAAAGTCACACACGTACCCCTGTTTGAGAACTTTTGTTCTAAGACATAGGGATAAATGAGCGTTACCTTTAACTTTTCACTATAATAATCATAGTTATTAAAAAACATAACAATTAATTTGTGCACTTTTAACGCTTCTCTTTTATTCAAATAGTTTTAACGTTGTTGATATATTAAGGAATCGTCTCCATGTGAGAAATCGAAATATAATATTTTTTAGTAGTATTTACGTACCCTTTATGAATACACTTATTATACCAGCTCACAACTTGCAAACTAACTTAATTATGCAACAGAAACCAACCCCCCCCCAACCCCCTCTCATCCCGGTCGGCAATTCCTCCACATGAAAGGAAAAAAACCTATTATCACAAATGGGCGTGTCGGAAATTGAAGCCCGAGCCGTTAGTTGAGTATTTATATACACTGAGGCTTGAATTTGTGGTCACGTTGACTAACCATCAAGTTCATTTAATATTAGTTCACGAGGTGACAGGGAATTCATGGCTCGAATCCCTTCTAACAATTATTATATAACACTCCGTTCATTGGTTTTTTCACTCTCCATCTGTACATTTATATTATAACCCATTAGAACAATTAAAATTATTACAGCTTTGATGGGTATTGAAATGTGCTTCGTAAAAAAAACAAAAAACAAAAAATAGAGTCAGGAACAGTCCTATTTTAATATGAAGAACCTTATCTGACAGCTAGAAAAGTTATTAGATCCACTTTCATGTATTCCTACGCCAAGCTATGTGATTTGAATCTATCATTTTTGAAATATATTATCTATACCTATAAAATAACAATTATAAAATAGTAAAATGTTATCAAAGTTGACCGCAAAAAAAAAAGTTTTCTAAAAGGCTGTTCTTTATGAAAATTGAAGTGTAGTCCAGCACTGGATAGAACTATCTCAAAATAAATATAGAGTGTAATGGGGTGGACTGGATAGAACTAGCTCAAGATAAGGATAGGGTGTAATAAGGTGGCCTGGATACAATTAGCTCAAGATAAGAATAGGTGGTGTACTTTTGTAAGTGCGGCGATTAACTTTCAAGTTCCTAATGCCATAGAGTAAGTAAGTTGAACCGTAATAACATTAATATACCTGCTTCAGTGACCACCTGGTATAAGGCATTACTCTCGAAATTGACTGGACTGCCGATCACAGGGTGATCGGAGTTCGAATCGTCGTCGGGTGTATTAAGGGTGGTTTTACCTGTAAATGGTTTTCCATTTTACCTCCACGAAAATGTGGGTACACTTCCTAT
Organism: Timema poppense; assembly: GCA_902141375.1. NCBI lineage: Eukaryota > Metazoa > Arthropoda > Insecta > Phasmatodea > Timematidae > Timema > Timema poppense. The sequence continues at coordinate 13,839 of CABFOV010005795.1, forward strand.
GAATGTATATTTCCTCATTCCTAGCTCATTAGCGTAATTAGCACATATGCGTATAACCTGAACAGGTATTAAGACGCGGTGCTAAACAAATAAAGAAATATCAGTAATAAAATTAACACTGCAGCAACCACATTAATTGGTCCCTCTCGAGTGAGAGTAATAAAATGCGCAGCAGGACGAGATGTTATAACAGTAATAAGAGTAATATAAAAAGTGTTGTAAGGCCACACAGTTTTGTCACAAACTCACCAAGGTTCGCATGATGAAAGAATGTAGAGCGCTTCTGGCGGTAGGGTTCCAGAACTCGCTGAGGTGTGTCTGCTTGAGATCTTCAGAGCGCACCTTCCTTTATATAGTTCACCTCGCCACGAACATGACCGGGACGAGTCACCCACAGACATTGCCATGTCTTCCATTCGGAGGGGACTTAGACCACATCTCAAAAAGGGAGGTTAACGCTCACGCCCTTCTTTTATTACGGGTGCGGGGTTGGAATTGGCCGGAACTGCCGCGGCGTTCTAGTCGGAGTTTTTAAAGTTTCTAGCCTCTTCATGTGTTAACGAAAAAAAGAATTGCTATATCTACCTTCACGTATTCACACGAGGAGTCATGTGATCTGTAGTTGTCACTTTCGATATAAATATTATCAATACCTACAAAATAACACTTTTATTTTCCACCGCGTCTTAGTTTTTTTTAGCATCACGTCTTATTAACCTTTCGGGTTATACGCCTATGTACCAATTACGATAATGTATTAGGGATGAGTAAGGTTATATTTAGAGGAAGTGTACCCAAATTTACATGGAGAGAAAGTGGAAAACCATTTTGGAAAAACTACCCTCAATACACCTGACCTAGTTTCGAACATCGATTTCCCTGTCATCCGCAGTCTAGTCTACTGCGAGAGTGACACATTAGACCATGCGGCCATCGAAGCGAGTGCGTTATAGTTCCCGTTCGAGTTACATACACACACATTAATAACCACACCCACCGTTTCAGTGGCCGAATGGTCTAAGGTGCTCTTAGTGATAGACTGGCTTGCTGATGATGGAGAGATCGGGGATCGAATCCCAATCAGGTCTACTGGGTGTGGTCTTTCCTAAATGTTTTCTCATTCTCCTTCCACACAAATTTCAATAGATTACCTCTAAAAAAATTTCTTCCTCATCCCTAACCCATCAGAATAATTATCACATATGCGTATAGCCTGAACAGATATTAAGATGCAGTGATAAAGAAAACCTATGCTAATGAAAAAGAGCTTTATAGAAAATGTACCCACATTGGCGTGGAGTGAGAGTGGAAAGCCATGTGTAATAAAACACCTTCGGTACACCCGGCTGAGATTCGTACCCCGTTCTCCGGCTCACAGGCAATTCATTCTAATACGAGGGTGACTTGTCGCGTGTAGAAACACTAATAAAGTAGTAAAATGTTATTAGCTTGGGTCGACAAAATAAATGTGTGTTTTATAAAAAGCCCTTCACATGAAAAATGGACTATATCTTATGCACCGTGACTTACTACCCGTCTTGTCATCTGCATACTCTAAATTTAATGGGGGTAGGAGAAAGTAAGGTATAATTTGAAAGAAAAGTATCAGAATGTGTAGGAAGGGAGAGTGAAATACTATTTAGGAAAATCAGCTCGGTTTATTTGGCTGGTATTCGAACCCTCGCTGTAGATCCAGTATATTGCGATAGTGGTGCATTAGACCACCGATACTGGTTGTAAGTTTGGAAGTTGGGAAGAAATTTTCTATATTAAAACAAAAATAAGTAATTTATAAAACATTAAATGGGGCTTATTATCTTCAGAATTTTACTTGAAGGGATCTCGGACCCTTAGGGGTCCTATATCCAGTATTCCTTTTAATTCCTTATGGGGGGCATTGGGCAGCAATAAAGTTTCGACATTCAAGTCAATTATCTGCCACATTTTTTGAGTTCATCCCAAGACTATCATGTTTTTGTTCAATTTTTTGCCTTCTTTACTCGATGGTCCTCTGCTTAGTCATCCTTGGACTGCCCCAACGTCGACGTCCTTGCGGTTTACGGTCCAGAGCTTCTCTTGTTAGACGTTGTCCTGGTCTCTCCGGAGAGTGTGGACAAGCCATCGTCTCTTACAACCGTCTAATCTTCCAGTTGGATGGGTCTCTTGTTGGTTTTGTTCCACAGCTCTTCGTTCGACGCCACGTTTGGCCACAATAGGTCCAATATGTTCCGTATGAATCTATTAATGAACTTCTGCAAGCGTGTCTCAGTGCCACGGTAGTCGGACCCCTTAAGGTGGAAGAGAAGTGCAGGTAACGCAAGCTAAGGGCGGTGTTTTTCAGTTCTTATATCAGAACCATTATTATTTTTGCTTAAAATGAATCAAATATTTATTCAGTGCAAACATAAGAGTTTAATTTTTTCTCCCCGCGGGGATACCAACAGTTCTTGAATATCTGTCAAGAGTGTCCTGAAATTTAATGACAACTCTTTATCTTCATTTAAAAAGTTTCTCATTTAATACTGCTATGCTCATGACAGATATCCAACAAAATGTTGATATCACCATGTAAAGAAAATTAAACTCTATGTTTCTAGAAGGATAGTATTTATTCTGGCCAAAAAAAGTTTTTCTATAAAAACTGCAAAAATACTACCGTTTTCCCGCATTCCTTACAGTCCCAACAATGTCTCTTAGGAAAGGTAAAATCAAGAAAAATGGCTCTACAATGTTTTAGGAACTATATTTTACTAAATTTTTGTTAATACATAGAATACTATAAACTTCCCAGACTTATTAAAATATATATTTTTATTGATATAAAATCCCACGATTTATTCAAATTAAGCCACCTTCGGTGGTCTCATAGTCCAAGTCGTCAATATCGCAATAGACTAGACTGCCAATGACTGGGAGATCGAAGTTCAGATCCTTGTCGGGTTTACTGGGCATGTTTTTTCCTAAGTTGTTTTACACTCACACACTACGCGAATTTGGGTACACTTCCTCTAAATTTAACATTCCTCATTACAAACACGTTAGGGTAGTTTGTATATAAGCTTATAGCCCAAACGGGTAGTAAGACACGGTGCTAATTAATAATACAAAATAATCATTCAAATTGATGGTACAATATAATAATTATATTGTCCGAATTATATAGGAAGAAATATATTTGTCAGTTATAAAAATAGCTAAAACAATACTAATATATTCATACGTAAAGTCATGTGATCTGAAATTGTCATTTTTACTATATATTATTGATACTTATAAAATAACACTAATAATATAATATAATTTAAATTGACAGTTGGACACTGGAATCGAACAAGGGACATTTAACTTAGTATGCCAATGAGCTATCCAGCACCCATCCTGCGGCCAGGGTCATTGCCTTAATAATCAGCTTTATTATTATTATTAGCACCGCGTCTTACTACCCGTTCGGGTTATACGCACTTACGCTAATGTGTAATGGTAGGGTGATAATTGTGAGATGAAATGGAGGACCTACAGTTTAACGTGGAATCCGAACCACTGTGGAGACCTGGCATTCCCCACATTCACAAGCTGTCTTGTCAGAGGTGAAGGAAGGGCTTGGTAATCAGATAAATCTTTGCCGGGACTGAGGATTGAACCCCGGCCGCCAGCATAGAAGTCTGACACCTTGCCCCTGGGCCGCCAGGTCACCAATATCAGCTTAATTAACGATAATAACGTGGCTATTCAATCCATAATAATAATAATAATAATAATAATAATAATAATAATAATAATATAGTAAAATGTTATCAATTTTGACAGCAAAAAAAAAGTGTTCTATAAAATTTTACTCCAACCAGAATCCTAATGTGTGTATATATATAAAAAGCTGTCCAATGGAAGAACTTCCCGCAGCGGTCACTATCCTTTTAGGAAACGCACGAAATTAAAGTGACACCAAAATACTGCTCAGAAGGAAGCTTTGCGGAGGAAGCAAACATTTCCTTCTTTTCCTCTTTGGGATGTCGTATTGGTTTCCAAGGCCGTCAGGAGTTGGTAAAAAAAAAAAAACTGGCCTCACCTCTCAAATGACTGCGCGGAATCTGATCAGATAAAGTGACTCATCCTATGGCAATCAACACCATCACTGATGATGGTTTTTCATAGGCACAGTATCGTATTGCGAGAATCCAAGGTTTGATCCTTGGGCACACCACTAGGCGTATTTTTAATTTTTTTTTTCCTCAGTGGCGTAGTTGGCTAACGCGCCAGTCGTGTTGAGCCAGACTGGCGAGGACGGGGAGATCAAGGTTCGAATCTCGGTCGGGTGAACTGGGGGTGGTTTTTCCTAAATGGTTTTCCACTCTCCCTCCACGCAAATGCGGGTTCACTTCCTTTAATTCAACCTTCCCAATTCCTAATCCATTAGAGTAATTAGTACTTAAAGCGTATAACCCGAACGGGTAGTAAGACGCGGTGCTAAATATTATTATTTAATTTTTTTTAATGTGTAACCCGTCTTACTACCCATGTGGGATACCACACTAAATACTATTAACACAAAAGAGATAGGAATGAGGAAGTGTTATCGTACAGAACCTACATTTGCTTGGAGGAAGTGTGGAAAAACCTCTAGGGGGAAAAAAGGTACTCTTATTACACCTTGTTGGTATTTGAGTACCCACATACCCGTCCTCGGAAAAGCGAACCAGATGATATTGACACCTTAGCCCGCTTAGCCACTGATGTGGGTTTAATCGACTGAAATATAGGCCTACTTCCTTTCCATCGTCGTTGTTTTACATCTTGACCGAGCGGTGTTTGTGGTGTTTTAACAATCCTTTTTTTTATTTTGGGGTATTTAATGTAACTTTCTAAATACATAGGATATATTGGCAAACGACTTACAAACTAATAATGTATAACAGTACACTTATTAGTAGCCCTTAACCCAACGCTACCGTTTATATGTTTAGTAATTCGGTACCAAAACTAAACCGCAGGCAAATATTAAATAAACTCGTCAGGACCACTCAGAATCGAGCTTGGATCCCACCAAACTGTCAAAAAAGTGTATATTCAAGTAAACGTATACCAGTATTTTAAAGAGAACACGTGGTTCAGTGGATTCAACTAAGAGTAGTCTATTTTTACTTTCTATCGACACCTCGGAGATAAAGTATTGCGATCGTAAAAAAAAATTGACTTTAGATTTTGATAAATGTCGACGTTTCATGACTCCCTGAAAAATAAAAAGTGGTTTTATTAATGCCGTCTGTTTGCCCGTCTATCTGTCTGTACCTTGGGCTAAAACCGAAACTATTTTACCGATTGGACTTAAATTTGTTATCTGGGGTGTTCATAAGGTTCCCCTTCAAGGGGTTTTTGGAATTAGATATCTGACCCTAAAATTAAAGGGAGTTTACTGAAGGGCAACCGGAGAAAAATATATTTTCTCAAAATTTGCTTTAACAATTTTGATAAAACTTTATATATGGACATTGTTTTCATAATAAACAAGATGGGAAATTTCATTTTCTAATGAAAATTACTTTGAGGGTAATTTATATTTGAAAAATTTTCAAATTTTCATAATTTCTCCGCAACTACTTGAGATACGAAATAACTTATCATTGTAAAGTTGTAATACTACTATTAAATAGTTTATTTGAAATATATATTTATAAAACCAATAATTTCTTACGTATAAGCATATATATATATATATATATATACGTAAGAAATTATTGGTTTTATAAATATATATATATATAAGCATATATATATATATACATAAACACACACACACACACAGGCGCGAATTAAAGGGGGAGTTAGAGGATCAGTTGACTCCCCTGTGAAAGTTAGAAAATTAATACAAAAAACTGAATGAAAGTTCAAATTTTAGAAAGAAAAAAAATTAACACATATCAAATTATACCATTTTTTTGTCTTTTTAGGCGTAGACACCTCTTAAGTCAGGTCCACACGTGCGTTATTCGCCTACGTTTATTCAAGTCTCTATATGACTCACGCAAGTGTGAAAAAAAAATGGTTTTCATGTATGACTATGTGCAGTGTATAGCGAGTAACGAACATAGTTCCTCATAGAGACGGTAGACTACCACCCTTCAAAGAAGACTAATACTCGCCTGAGAGCAGTTCCCCGAATACTGAATATAGAGTATGTGTGGACAGCAGGAATGGCGGAAATCTGGGGGACTCTGCCCCCTTGGAAATAATTTGCCTCTACCTGGAGTAAATCCCCCCAGATATATTTCAAATGCTCTGATATTATCGAGTATGAAGCTAAAGATGGCCTTAAATCAAACTCCAAATAACGACTAGATGCATGTTATTTTGAAGAATTTTCAGGCAAGGACCATCCCAAATAGTCTAGTTTCTGAAATAATTATATTTTCAAATTTTTTTTGTTGGAAGATAACTTCAAATATTATCTTCTAGAGGTATCTAGCTATCCTAAAATATTAAGGTGAGGATTACTCTAAATAGCTTCGAGGGGCATTCAAATTTCAAAAATGTCTAGGTTTGGAACATTATAAATGGTGGCTTATAATTTGTAAAAGAATGTAATTCAAAAAAATTGTTAAAGGAGGGCCGTTCCAAAAAGTTTATAAAACCTATATGATTTAAAAAATTGGAGAGGATGATAACAGTTTAAAACATGCATAAGATCAAATTAGAATGAGGAATTGAGAAATTATTAAATGGCTTTAAACAGAAATTTAACATTGTAAATAACTATTTTTTTTATAATTATGACCCCCCTATGAAAGTGATCTGAATCCGCCCCTGTATATACATACACTTTTTAATTCAGGTTTTTAAAACTTATTTTGTTTCAACTGCTCTTTGGTGAACAAAAATGTTTCTCTTTTCTCAATATTTCTCTAAATGTGTTTCTAGTTTCCGATGCCATAGCCCATAAAGTAAGTAACAGTATATAATATTTCACATATGATCTTTGTTGTAGTATTTCTACAACAATCTATATACCTATTTCTTTGTTTCACAAATCTTACGAATTTTTATTAAATGTATATTTTAAGATAAAAGCGGGAGAAAGTCAGTGTGGTATGACTTATCATTTATTCTAGATAGAAACCTTTTATTTGGCTACAACTTGGAATTGATATCTTAGAGTAAAATATTAATTCCTTAAAAACATGGAAAAACTAATTTATTTAATTTAAAATACTCCATGTCATCAACCCGCAATCGAGCGATATCGACTGAGTGGATTCCTTCTGTTGGCGGAGACAGTTCCAACTTCCACGGATAGAGGGTGTAATATGGTCATAATAACCAACACTCAAACCGTCAATCTAAGTTTTCTAGACCTAAGTTACTATTTATTTATTCAAGAAGCCCCTAAATTGTCCTCACGAGGTTGAGTTGACTCCGTTTCAATCGGATCCGAACAACTAGGCACCGCCAAACGGGCGTGGCCAACTGGGCACCAGGGTCAATTTTGTTAAGTGTTATAGTTGTACAAAATAAAAAAAACCAGGTACCAGTTAGAATAGACTAGGTTGATTAATCTTTACGTGGTTTTTTTTTACACAAAATTCTTATTTTTCATGATTTTCTGTACTATAAATATGTTTTCCAAATTTTATAATACCAAGTAGTCTAACTTTATAAATATACACAAATTTAGTTTCCTCTGTTATCAATTTTTTTTAACAAATTCAAAAAATTAATATTTAGTAAAACAAAAATTATTACGTTTTTACACTGGCACCCAGTCTTACCAGCACCCAGTTTTCAATAGCCTAGTTGTACTAGACCACGTTACAGTACCACTCCTTTCACAGAAAATCTATAAGTGCCAGGAATTGAACCACTGACCTCTGTATTTGAAGCCAGGGGCTCTGACCTCTAGTCTAGAGCACAGAGACGGTTCCACTTTATTTTATGATTACAAAAACCACCCTTAGAGTCAAAATTATATGTTTTGATAGAATAAATTTACTTTTAGCATGTAGGGAGTGAACAAACTCTTTGACAGAAGTTTACAAGTATTTTATAATTTTTTAAAAATAAATTTGTTACAGATTTTTTTAATCTATTTTTATACAACGTCTTATTAAGCTTCTCAAGCATTCACATATTTACACTAATAAAAACAGTAGCGTTTCCGCGAAAGAAAGGAGAGTAATAAACAATTAAGATAAACTACTGTAATATTATTATTTAATAAATGAAATTTTAAATTAAAGTTATAATATTTTTTTCAGTTTGTTGTATTAAACATTTTTATTCAGCTTGAACATTTAAAAAAAAGTAGGGTTAGCTGTACATTAAGTTTCTGCCGTAAGTTTGGCCAAGAGTACTACAAACCTTTTAAAAATCAGTAACTTATTGAATTTTAATAAATAATTTTATTAAAATCCTGAGCTCATATTTTTAAAGTTAACATTTATCTAAATTAGGAATGGAACTTTAATAATTCTTGTAGATTTAAAGTATCATAACAATAATAATAATTTTTATTATTATTATAGATGTACGAGAATCCAATATTTTGGATTTCTTTTTTTTAAACAATTTCTACTAAAATTGATAAATATATAAGTTCTTATTTGATTAATCGTAATAGTCATTTAGTCGACTCATTCACAGTCTAAGCGTGGACATTTGGAAGAAAAATATGTATAAATCTATATATTTATGTTTGACCAAATAACTTTATATATATGTATAAATAAAGTTATGCGGTCAAACATTGCACTTGTTAAATTTGGCTAAATTTACCTCTTAATTCACGCTATAAATATAAACACAAAAATCAATATAGTTTTGAAAAGGGTGTTTTAAGATAGTGTAATTTTTTTTAAACATAATTTTAATTAATTTTTGCCAAACTCGGTAAATGTATTTTTTTTACTTTAAACGTGGCAATGATTTCCTTTGGTCGTTTATTTAATAAATAATGCTTTAGCTGGGGTTGCCCAAAATGTAATATTATTTATTTATTTAGCACTGCGTCTTACTACCCGGTCGGGTTATACGCTTAAGTACTAATTACACTAATGGTTTAGGGATTGGGGAGGTTGAATTTAGATTAAGTGAGACCGCATTTACGTGGAGGGTGAGTGGAAAACCATTTATGAAAACCACCCCTGGTTCACCCGAACAAGATTCGAATCTCGATCTCCCCATCCTCGGCAGTCTAGCTGAACACGAAACTAGAACGTTAGCTAACTATGCCACCGAAGTGGGTAAAATTTAATAGAAAACCCTACTGTTAGTTATTTTAAATAAATGCAAATTCTAGTTGTAAAAAATAATACAGAAGAGCTTAAATTATGTTGTTTAAATTAGCTATTTTTTTTACGAATATCAACATATTATACTCTAATTTACCTATTATAGTTGAACTTAATCTAATAAAAAATAAACAAACAATACTAATTATAAACATTCTTGACCTAACTTCATATAAATCGACTCTTCGACGTGAGTTAAATCCCACTGGCTTAACCCAATTCAATTTAATAAAAACGGAATCAATTTTTAGCATGAGCTCATTTCTCTTAATTTGAACTAAGTGTAGATTAACTAACATAATTATTACTTAACAAACTAACTAACCAAAGAGATTTTGGTTCTAAATTTACTTTATATGCGGTTTTACGGATGGCTTAACTTGACATGACCTAACTACGAGTACTATATCTCTAAGAAACTCAAAACAATCTAGATAATATGTCCGTATTTTTCAACGCTATAGTCAACTATACTCTTGAATATTAAATCCAACAAATGGTTTACAGTTCAATTCTAATAAAAGTGCCTTTTAGAAGATGCAAATAAACACCTGTCAGCATCGATAACAATATTAATCAATTTACGCGTTGTTCTCTCGGGTGTGAAACGTGATATCCTAACTTCTACGATGAAAAAATGTTTAGGTTGTTCTAAATAAAGGTGCTTAGGAAGATATTAGGTCAAAAAAGGGATGAGGCTATTGGGGAGTGAATGAGTTTACCTAATGATGAGTTACATACACTTTACTCATCACAAGAAATTGTTTTGATAATCAAATCTCGTAGATTACGGTTGACAGGACATACAGAGCGAATGGAAGAATCTAGAAACTTGTTCAGGGTATTGACTGGCAAACCCATTGCGAAGAAACTAATGAGAAGACCTAGACGCGTATGGGAGAATGATATTAGAATTGACCAGAAAGAGATAGGGTGTAATGAAGTGGACCGGATAGAGCAAGTTCAAGATAGGAATAGTTGGCGTAGTTTTCTAAGTGTGGCAATGAACTTCCTAGTTTCTTATGCCAAAGAGTAAGTAATTAAGTAGTGTTATTTTACATCTATCATAAGTGACTGTTACAGATCACATGACTTGATATATTAATAGTCGAAAGAATATCTAGTAAATTTTATAGCTGTACTTTCTATGAAAATCATTGCCTACAATTTATTTATGGTATTTATATATACACAAAATATGTTACAGTTCAAAAATAAACGTGCCAATCGTGATAAATGTATTACAAAGATATCTGCTAATCTTGATTTCTAAATGCAGTGGGATCAGGCTAATTAGACATGGGTTAATTCAAAAAATTAGATAATTTGAACCCACCACAATTCCCCATGAAATTCCTATCTAACTCCATGGTAAAAAATTAACATTTAATTCGAATTTCAAAATGATTTGATTAGTTCTAAAAAAGGCTGCGGGCACTTTGGATGCAAGCTTGCGCAAGTAAACTGTATGCGCGAGCGTGCGCAAGCTTGCATGAAGAAACAAAATTCGAGTAAATCGATCTAAACCCATGGTGGAGCGCTCGAGCTGGTCACACTGAGTGCGAACTGAATGTGCAAGCTTGTACAAGCTTGTGCACGTGCAACTGCGGATCAAATAAATTTGTTTCTTCATGCACGCTTGCTGTATCGACGTGAGAATTATTTTGTTTACCTTGTTTTCAAAAGGTGATAGTTTTGTCCTTGTGTGTTTGTGTTTGTGTTTACGACGGAAATGGAAATGCTAATAGCATGCGTTGAAGCAAGAAGGACCATCTGGGATGCCTCTTCTAAGAACCATAGCAACAGAGACATTATAAAGAAACTGTGGGCGGAGATAGGAACCATATTGGATATTCCAAATATGTAATGATATATTTGAAAAGCGGTGAAAAAACTTTATTTCAACTTAATTATTATTGTTTTAACTATCACAAAAATCACAAAATAATATAATTAACTACTGAATAGTTATGCTTCATTATTAGTAGTTAGCCTGTGAAAGTTTGAACAATGTTTGGGTTATTTGGTATTGAAGTAGTGTTTAAAAGCATCTCTGATCTTAATTTCCTTTTCAGTAGCTCTATTGTATCCAAGCAAGTCATCATTTGGCCGGTAGTCTCGAAGGAGCTGTGTTTGGTTTTGTGCAACATAACTATCCACTTCTGCACTGCCTTCTCTATCAGTAACAATGTTATGCAACAAACACACACATTTCAGAATCACGTCTACATTAGCCAGCCTACACTTAATTTTAGTTTTTAGAACTCGCTATATTCTCCAACATTATCTCTATTCTTACAATAATCGTTAAACCATTCTGGCTATAAAGTGAGTTATTGTCGCATAGAAAGAAATAAAGCGTTGAACTTTGTATTGTCTGTAAGTGGGTTTACTAAAATAGGGAATATGTTAGCTTAGCTTGCATCGCTTCTGTCTGACGATGTAATCACGTAACACACATGGCTCATTTAAGTCGCCTAGTTTCGAATGTTAATTTTGCCAAATTTTTACATAATGTGTTTAAATGTTTTTTTTCATGAATGAATGTATTGTGTAATGTGTATTCTATATAGCATCTAAAACATGTATGTTTTTATATGTAGCATATTTTGAGGTTGTTGGTTTATTGTATGCCAGATTCCTAAATTTTAATAAAAATTTAAGTAATTTTGGGATATTTCGATTATTTTTTTTATATCCCTTGAACTTCGAACTAAAAAAGTTATACTGTAGTTAGCTTTTTACGTGTTTCATCTAGTTAATACCCTTCCAAAATATCTACATATTTACAATGAAAATTTAAGGTTCTTTAAGGTAAAGTTTGGATAAAATGTATACCCATTTGCCTGTAATCAAAGTTGGACACTAATTCGGGCAAACTAGACAGGACGAAACTGTTGCCATTGTCCTCGTGCCCACTGATATATGAAAATAGTAGCTTTATAAATAATTTGAACTTCCAAATTAAAAAAAAAAAGTTGTACTGTACATTAAGATAAAAAAACTATTTTTCCGTAATTTCATTGGGGAGTTTTAAGTTTGTAACGAGTTCAATAGATATAGGTTAAAGGGTATTTTCTAATAGGTATTATGATCGAATTAAAAAAAAAAAAATTTGAGCTAATGGATCAAAATAAAAAATATACAGTGGATTGAGTTCAAAAGATAATATGCAAAATTTTATTACATTTTGACAAAAATAACAACATTTACAGAAACATTCTTCCTCACAGTCACTCATTAACAATAACAAAAACACATTCATTCAAGTCTCTGGAAAAAAACTTAAATATACAGTCAGCAAGAGTTTTGTAGCTGGGTCAGAGTTCAGTGGACTAGTCCTTGGTTCGACCACCAGGGAGGGTCACTACCACACACCCAGACGGACGGTCCAAGGGGCGACGGCCCAGGGAGCGGGGGCCACGCTAGAGTAGGCAAAGTTGGCCCCGGGGGACACGGAGTAAGCATAATGAGCGGGCAGAGAATACGAGGAGACGATCAGGGGCTCCGGGACTTCGGGGGCGGCAGCGGCGGCGGCGGCGGCCTTCTCCACGGCGACCAGATGCTCGGCTCTAGCCTGGGCCACCTCGGGGGTGTCCTGCACGGGCACGGGGGCGACCAGAGGGGCGGGGATGGGAGCCTCGGGGGCGGCACCAGAGACTAAGGCCAGATGAGCAGCCTTAGCGGCGGCTACCTCAGGGGTGTCCTGAACGGGCTCGGGGGCCACGAGGGGGGCCGACTCGATGGGGGCGGGAGCCTTGGGCAGGTTGGTGGCGGCCACTCGGAAACCGTTCAAGGCGTCGGCGGTGTAAGAGACGGTCTGCAGCTCCCCGTTGGCGTCCACGTATGAGTATCCGCCCCGAGTGACGCCGTCGAAGGACTTGACCTCGCTCTTGGCCGAAAGTCCGCCGGCGTACCCGTAGCTGTACTGTCCTAGCTCGTCCTGAGCGTGGTATTGGCTGGAGAGAGCGTAAGGATAATATCCCAGGAGCCCCGGCCTGGCCACTGCCGCGGCCACCATGGCGAACAGGACGATCTGGAAACAAATAAGATATTATTGAAGAGTTCATCCGTGGGAACGGTATTGTTTATTGTAATAAATTTTAAATAGGTTAGAAAATGAGGGAAGCTATAGTAATTTAAATGAATCAATACAGTTAACCAACTTCTTCAAATAAATCATCTTGACTATTCTCTAAAAGACTTTCTATGAAAATTGAACTCTACTGAGCTGTGACTTAATTTCTGGAATCGAGGATGTCAGTGTTCGATTCGCGGCCGGATATAGCGAGATTCCTTACCCTAAATGCTTTTCCTATTTCCCTTCACGCAAATGTGTGTTCATTCTCTCTAAATCCTATCTTCCTAATACTTATCTTATTATATTAATGATAATTCGGATAGTCTAAATAGGTTTCAAGAACTGGCAAAAAAATAAAAAGTATCGCAACCACCAACATGTCGGTTTTTGATGACGAATGTGTTCAGATAACTATTGGTCAAATCTAGCTGAGGTTGGAAGAGGGTTGCGCATGCGCTGTCTGGTATTATAGTGTGCGCATGTGCAGGGGTTTCAAATGAAGTTGTAGCCAAAGAGAAATATTGTCACGTCTGTTAGAGGTTATAATGGCTTGGTACGTGTTGTCTTGAAGTAATAAGTCTATAGTGATTACTTTGTAGTTCTATGTTCACAGAAGACAAATGACACACGACTACACACAAAGAAGGACAGCCGCACTATTATTAAAAATAAATCTAGCCATGGAGATCTTAACATATTCTGATCTTACCGTTTAATGTGGGCTAACAAAGTAACAAAACCATGTGTAGTAAAGAAAGAAATTCAAACTTTAATTTTAACAACCGTTTGGGCTGTACGCTTATGTATTAACTACGCTAATGATGAAGGATGAATATATACGGAGTGCTATGACATTTTCGTTGAGGAAGAGTGGAAAACCATTTAGGAAAAACCATTCTCTGTAGACCCAATTATTACTGCTCTCAGAACAATGAACGGTAAGATAAAATGAAGCATAAAGAATATATTTAAAGTGACATTTCGGTCTATTGTGAGAGTGACGGTTGCAGACCCTTTGCTTAGACCATGTGATCACAGAAGCAGGTTAATTTGAAATTATTTAATAGAAAAATATCATCTGCGCGTAAAAATTTGTTTAATATAAAGTGCCCATTATTGCTTGTGAGAGTTGAATACATTTTTAAACCAAACAATTATTCTTGAACATATAAAACATTTCTTTATCTAGTAAAATTTCTCAATAATGATATTTCATCGTATAGATAAAGTATTGTAACCTTTAAACATTTTCACCCTTAATATTATTATAATATATCTACGTTTTATATGCCCCCCTACCCCCCAAAATAATAAAAAGGTTCTAACAATTGGGTTTGCCCCCATGTCTGTCTGTCTGTCTCCGGGGCTACAGCCGGAACATTTATATAGATTTCATTCAAGCTTGATATTTATGTGTCAGTGTTTATACCTCAAGGACAATAGTAATTTTGATTCTATCTCTATGACTCATAATAGTTTACTGATGAGTAATTTTTGAAAATTTAAAAATTGTTTTATTTTTTGATGCTATATGTGTATTATGAGATTGTTTTACAATATAAATAAGACTGTATTCTTATTCATCAAATAACAATTGATTTATAGGTAGTTTACCGACTACTTATTTTTGAAACTTTTAAAATTATGAAAATATTTATAGATTTTTTAAAAATGAGAATCTGAGGTTTGTTTTACATAATAAATGATAGTAAAATATCGTTTACCTAAAATAATTAATTTTTGTTCATTGATGATTTAATTCCAAATATTCGATTTTTTTATATAAATGCGGCTAAAATATTTTGTCCAAAAATTTAATATGAATAATTTTATTATATGATTTTCTGAAGAAAAATAAAAACTAAGTGAGAGCCGATTTTTAAAAATTTCCTTCCTAACAACAATATATGAAAGTGGGTGCGATTTTTATTATATGTTCACAAAACAAACTCACTTGAATCTAAAAAAAAATATTAATCACAAGTTTAGGGCCTACATGTTCTAATCGTTTTCGTACGATGCTTTTTTGTTGTTGTGGGTAGTGCTATTATTTGGTAATTTAAATTCTCCCACAGCTCGAAACGTTTCGTGCGGTGACATTAATTTGTGTCTGGAATCATTAAACTTTATACATAACTTTTTACTCTGATGTTAAAGGTTATCTTTGGTGTTTCTTAAAATATTACAAAATATGAGATAAATCGTATAAAAAATATGTGCTGGACAAAGAATTAAAACTCTACTTCATAAAGTAGATTATTCATAGAATAGAAATATGTATTTCACAATTAGGAATATAAAAAGAGAAATTGGTTTTTATGAGAGCTTTGTAAAGTTTAAAAAAATATATTAACATTCATCTTTAAAAATTGATTTTTAATCTTTCTAAGTTCGAAATATTATAGGCCCTATTAAAAATATACATATATCATAGGATTTGGAACCTTATAACACATTGAATATATGATTTGTGGAATACATCTTACATTCTATTCAGATATGAAATATATCAAATCAAGTTTTGAAGTTTTAAATAAGTTTAGAACTAAATAACATTTCAAGTACAAGCCTGTTCTTTATTTCTTGATGAATAGTTTATTTATAAGAAATTAAAGGAAGACTACGTATTTAGAGAATCTGCTTCAGTGACCGCGTGATCTAACGCGTTACTCTCGAAGTAGACTAAACTGCCGATGACGGGAAGATTGAGGTTCAAATCTTGGTATAGTGTACTGAGGGTGGTTTATTCAAAATGGTTTTCCACTCAAATGTGGGCACGATTCTTACAAATATAACGTTCCTCATCCTTTGAACCATTAGAGGAATTAATACCTAATCGTATAAACCGAAGAGATATTAAGACGCGGTGCTAAAAAGATAAAAATATTCAGAGATGTTTTCATCACAATATTTACAGACCAAACGCGTCACATACAGAATACCTTACTTCACACGACGCGCAACTATGTAACTGTACCAACAGGATACAAGGACAGACCTAAACATTAGACACTCACGGCTAGCATCAAACCCGGTTCCTCTAAGGACAGAGTCTACCTCCCTTGTCACTCAGCCAAATGGAAGGTCTAAAATAACTTATTTATTAATTGACAAGGACCGTTTAAGCATCAACGTGCCAATCTCTAAGTTGTATTAAATAATTTATCGTTTAAGATTAAATAAGGATCAAGGCAAACATAAAGTTTGAGTTTCATAGCAAGCTCTTTGTTTGAAAATAAATAAATAGAAATTCATGTTTACAATGGCGGGGGTGGGGTATGGGGAGTGTCACAACAAGTATTTACATTCTTAGGCTCTTTTATTAATGATTAACGGAAGTACCCTGCGTTGCCCCGGGTAACCATGCAATAATTACTTTTCTTAACTTCAATAGACACAATTTTTAATACATTTATGAAAATCTAATCAAAAATTTTAAATTCCATCTTCGATGTGCACTTGTTTGTGTACAGGGGAATCTGATTTTAAAAATTTCAGCCCTCTGGATACGGTGGATATTCCACAATGCTCATGAGAGACAGACAACAAAGCTTTTCATTTTATTAAAATAGATCTAAATAGAAATTATTCAATCGTTCATAAGGAATATTTTAATATTTTTTTATGTGAATTTATAGTTAATAAAACAAACACACATACTAATAGAATGCTAACTGTTGTGACTTTAAATCAATGTTGGTGGTCGAAAGTGGGCTTCCTATAAAAATCAGGGTATAATTATAATATTTATAGCTAACAAGAGTGTCTTTTGTTTTCCCGTAGAACATGGTCACAAAAGCAAAATGTTCAAATCACTATTTTAATTTTCTTCAGCAATAAAAATCCGTAGCACAACTTCCTTCGAAGGGTAAGTAAAGCCGTCGGTCCCATGTCGATTGTGGCATGAAAAAGAACCCTGGAAGGAATGTGAAAATACCTTTCTCAGAAAAATTGGTATGTCTTTTCTCTCTCGCTCATGGAAATTCTCGTGTGTTGATATAATCATTCAGTTCAGAAAGTGCACGTTAAATAACCCAATAACAAAATATTTTAATGATAACCTTTATTCGTTACGTTTAATTTACTAATAAAATTTTACACCCACTTCGATGGTCGCACAGACTAGGGCGTCATTATCACAAAATAATGTATTGCTAATGACTAGAAGATTGGAGTTCGAGTAATATTCAGGTGTATTGAGGTGTTTCTTCCTAAATTGTCCCCCGCCCTCCATCCACGTAAATGCGAATACATTAGCTCTAAAGTTATTCCTTCCTCATTCCTACCCCATGAGTGTGATTAAATATGGAGATCCCAAACGGGTAGTAAGACGTAGTGATAAATGATTATTAGTAATAGTAACTATCACTTATCAGTGACTTTATTCCCAACAAAATCAATATATAGTTAAGTCTTGAAGACACAAACTAAAGTTGTATCAATTTAAAATAAATAACATATGTGGTCGAATATATACATATTAGGAATGAATAAGGTTAAAATTATAAGAACTGACCCGCCTTGGTGGCGTAGTTGGCTAACGCGTTAGTCGTGTTGAGCTGCTCGACTGCCGAGGACGGGGAGATCGAGGTTCGAATCTCGGTCGGGTGAACTAGGGGTGGTTTTTCCTAAATGGTTTTCCACTCTCCCTCCACGCAAATGCGGGTTCACTTCCTCTAATTCAACCTTCCTAATTCCTAATCAATTAGAGTAATTAGTACTTAAAGCGTATAACCCGAATGGGTAGTAAGACGTGGTGCTAAATATTATTATTACTATTATTATTATTATAAGAACTGTGCCCAAATTTGCATGTAGGGGGAGTAGGAAACAATTTAGGAAAAAGAACCCGATCGGAATTTGAACCCCAATCTTCCCGTCATCAGCAGTTAAATCTATTTGCGAGCGGGACACATTAGACTATTTAGCCACCGAATGAAATATTGTTCTTATGGTCTCTTCCTATAACTGAGGTGCTAGAGGGATTGACCACGCATGTAGGGGATCTTAGTTTATTACTGGGGTGGGGGATGGGGTTTGGGGGAAAAAATTAAGAAACTATTTATGCCTATATGTACACGAGTCCATATATCTAGGAAATAGGACCGATCGTGTAAATTTGGAATACTGCACTGTGCTAAGTATTTTAGTCGCATCTTACTATCCGTTAGGGTGTACGCTTATGTGTTAATTACATTGATGGCTTTAGGGATTAGGAAGATTATAATTAAAGGAAGTGTATCAGTACTTGCGCGGAAGAAGAGTGGAACACCATTTAATTTTTTAAAAAAAACACCCTCAATACCCACGACCGAGATTCAAACCTGGCTCTCCTCGTCATAGGCAGTCTAGTATAATGCAAGAGTAGCACGTTAGACCATGCTGCCACCGATTCGGGTCTGTGCTAAGTTAATCTAGTATGCAAGTCATGTGTTAATTAAATATGTCTGTTTAGAAAATGTGCGTTAAATATCCTATATAAAAATAAATAAATAAGTCATTTATTTACTGTGTTCACTATTTAATACTCTGCATACAAAATGTATACGGTACATCGTAAAATAATTAGTATCAATGTTGTTACATTAGCATTTATAATACAGGATTTCTATAAAAAAAATAGCTAACGCAATAAAATGTTTTATTGGCAATATATTGTATTTAATTGTGTATCTCATATTTTTATTAATGACTAAGGATAGAAAAAAAATACAAATCATATTTTAAAAGTACTTCTTGCTTCAGAAAATATTTAACTGTCCCGTTAAAAACTTTGGTGACTAAATAGTCTAACGCGCTACTCTCATGTTATACTAGACTGCCGAAAATAGGAGGATCAAGGTTCGATCTTGGTCGGGTGCACTAAGGGTGGTTTTACCCTCTCTCTCAATGCAAATGTGGGTGCAATTTCTATAAATTAAACCCTTCATGACCCCTAACACATTAATGTAATTAGTACATAGGTGTACAAACCGAACGGGTAGTAATACGCGGTGCTAAAAACAAAAAACAAAAAACGACAAATTGAGTTGGTGAAAGTGTTGTTTAGTTGTTACTCACCAGAGTGTTCATGTTGGTATGTTGGTAGCGCTGCTGGGTGATCCAGTACTCGCTAGAGATGCTGTGAAGATTGAAGTACCATCTCAAGAACGACCCGTCTTATATATACACACATCCCCACCCTGACCACAGAAACAGGCATCTGCCTCCTCACCACCAACCAACCAATCACACCACTTCACTCTAAGAATACCAATATAGATTGGTTATTTTATCCCAACCCGAAACCCATTATTGTTATAAAACATATCTTAGAGAGAGAGGGAAAACTACGGTGAGTTATTTCGATACCAAAAACCACATAGAGTATAACTAAAACACATTTTAATTTTTACTACCTGAGACCCGCTTTTGTGGTTTTATGGTCTAAGGCAGGGAGGTCAAAATTTGTTTAATCCCCATGGGCCAAATCTTACTATCAGTTTGCACCGCGGGCTGAAGATATATTTAGTAACCCATAAACTTAATATCGGGCTACAAACAACACTTACTAAACAATTATTTTCAATGCTTATATGTAAATTGTATTTTTGGTTGGTTAAAATCTTCAAAATTTTACTATTAAAAAAAGTTATTAATATAAAAATATATTTTTTATGAAATATGCAGGCAAGTACACACACATTCACAAAATAATTTAGTATTATAAATATATTATATTTAATTTGTGCATGTTTTTATTAATAAAATAAATTCATAATAAAGTGCAATGATTACACTTTTAGTTAAATATATTTACCCACTTCGGTGACTGCTTGGTCTAACGCGCTGATTTTGTAGTAGACAAGATTGCCAATGACGGGGAGATCAAGGTTCGAAACTCGGTAGGGTCTATTGAGGGTGGTATTTCCCCAAGTTGTTTTCTACTTTCCCTTCAGGCAAACGCGGGTACACTTCCTATAAATATAACCTCCTTCACCCCTAAAACCATTAGCCTAATTAATATATAAGGGTATAGCTCTTACGGGTAATAAGACGTGGTACTTTAAAAAAAATATTGAATTATTAGTTATTTCACATCTGTTACTGGGGGTTTCCCCTACATTTTCTCTATGATAGTGTGAGGGCCATAATTTCAGTGATCTCGGGCCGCATTTGGCTCGTGGACTACCAGTTGAACCACATTGCTCTAAGGTGCCACTCTCACAAGAGATTATACTTCCAATGACGGGGATATTGGGATTCAAATCTCTGTCTGGTGACATGAAGGTATTTTTTCTTAAATTGTTGTCTACTTTCCCTCAACGCAAATCAGGGTACACTTCCTCTAAATTCAACCTTTATCTATCTAACACGTTGGCGTTATTAGTACATATGCGTATAATTCGAACAAGCCGTAAGATGCGGCGATAAAAAAATATATTATTACCTGACAGTTAAAAATGTTACCAAAACTACTTTCCTACATAAGTCAAGTTGGATGCACTGAGAGTTTTTTTTCTTCTAAATAGTCTATCATCTTTCTCCACGCAAACGTGATTAAATTTCCTCTAAATTCAATCTTCCTTGTTATTAAATCACTATCGTAATTAGTACATATTTTAATATAGCCCGAATGAGTATTAAGGTGGGAATGTAGGGAACGCAATTTATGGACAGTATTTTTGACATTTTTATATCAAAACATAATTTTGTCAAAATAAATCAGTATTGCTTCAATAGAAACAAAGTGTTTAATTTTATTCATATGTTGATATCAACAGTTGTTGAATATCTGTCGAGGGTATCCTAGGAATTTAATGACAACTTTTTCTCTTCGTTTACAAAGTTTTTCATCTAATGCTGCTATGCTCATAACAGATATTCAACAACTGTTGATATCACCGTGAGAAGAAAATTAAACCTTATGTTTCTACTGGAGCATTATTTTATTTATTTATTTCCAACAAAACGTTATTCTATAAAAACTGCAATAACATTACCATTAATTCACGTACCTTACACTCCCACTTTAAG
>CABFOV010005796.1:24901-39705 GCA_902141375.1 Timema poppense
ACAGTCTTAACTCCTGACTTGAAGTTTGGATGAAACATTCTGTCGTACAATAGACTACTACAGAAATTTGTTCCTGTCTCGTGGATCCATCTCCCCGAACTGTATTTCTACGTTGATCCGATGAGTTAGCCGACGTGACGAGAGTGTGCTGTGATCCAACGGCCCTGATGGTGTCCAGCAGGATTCTGTATTTCTTCCAAGCGGCCCAGCGGATATATACCATGAGAACCCCACGTGATGGGGTGAAGAGGAGGGGAAAAGATCTTTTTTATTCTGGAACATCGACTCGCGTCGGCGAACATTGTTCACGGCGCTTTCAGTTGATTGAAGTTCGTTGTCCGGCGCGGAGCTCTTGCCTGAGGACACGCCCAGCCAGTTCCCTCGATGTTGTTGTTTTCAGCGGGGCATCAGACTCGATGGAAGAGTCGGTGAAGTAGGTATGTAACCAAACACACGAATGTTATGGGCGTAGCATTCAACACTATTATTTCATTTGTTAACTCTAGACGACTTGTTTGTAACACAAAAATGTTCGTGTTTTACATTTGAACGGGGCTAAGCCAGATTAGCCCGTTACAGTGTGTTTGGTCACAAATATTTTGACTAGTTCAACTTAACAGTAATCATTGAGGTCCTAAGTTCTATAACCTCATGCCACAAATTGTATTATTGATTTTATTAAACTATAAAAAAAAACCCAACCAATCGACTGTCACCTTTTTTTTTTGTCGGAGATAGAGTCCGCTTTCACGGATATAATGCAGTAGGGTCAATACTGAGACATTTTTGCTCGCTGATAATCACAGTTTTATAGACTGGAGCCGCGACATATATATTTAAGTAACTCCCAAATTAACCTCAAGAGGCTGAGTGGACCCCTTTCCAGACACACTGATTCTCAAAAAAATCTGGAGACGCCAGGGTTCGAAGTCAGGACCTCTGGATTAGTAGTCAATAACGCTGACCACTAGACCACAAAGGTGGATTTATTTTATGAGGCCAAGTCAAAGCTAATATTCTTTTGAAGTAAAGTCGAAATTTATATTTTCAAAGCCAAGCTGAAACTAACATTTTTCCTATACCAAGGATAGGCTGATATTTTTCCCAACAAGTTTTTCCAAGACAAACCGAAGCTGATAGATTTTCCAAGACAAGCCGAAACTGATATTTTCCCTAAGCCAAGTCGAAACTTATATTTTACAAGCCAAGCCGAAGCTGATATTATTTCGAAGCTAATTCAAAAAATGTATATTTTTTCAAAGGTAAGTCAAATTTTTTGAATTTTTGCACACCCCAGAGTAAATACAAATGTTGAAGGAAAGATACCAATATTGCTCAAGTAGCATTGATTTAAAAAGGTATAATTTTATTTTATTACTAGCGTCATGGGATCTATGGGTTTAGAAATATGTAATAGCTACAACGTCCCTAATTAAAATGTCGTGTTTCATTCGAGAAGTGATCCCTAAAATGATAATTTGCAGGAAAATCATGACAACCATAGCTATGACCGTCATAATATGACCCCGAGCTATTCCCTATTTCTTATATAAATAACAACAGTAAAGTGTTCCTATAATTGTTTGATAAAGGCTCAGAGATATATATATATATTTAAGTGTCTGGGCAAGATAATTTCACAGATGACTAAAATATGTATTACGTTTATCTGTTACAATGAGGCCAAAGCTGTGTTCGTAAACGTTGGCGGTGAATTGTATTTTGTTTCTATGATTGTATGGTTAAGTTGATAAAAACTAATTCACCTAAATAAAATCGCTCATAAGTGTGTAAATAAGAAAGGTCGTTTTCTAAAATTGGGTTGTTATATTATATTTTTTCCTAGGCCGGTTGGATAACGTGATCTTAGCTTACTAACGGCATATTACGGGTAGATAAGTACTTAACATTTTCAGCACTGACAATTAAATTATAGAACTAACCAACACTAACGAACCACAAAAGAAGGGAGTTTAAAAAAACTGGTAGCTAGCTTATGTCTTAGCTCAGGTGTATATCTTCATATAAACTTATCTCCCATAGTAAATCGTAGCAAGTGCCTTCAATTTTTAACACTAAAGATGAAAAGTGGACACTTTTCATAATCAGCAATACAGTAATACAAAAGTTTTCAAAAACCATGTTAAACAAATTGACCAAGACCAGCAATGAGAAGGAAACTAATCCTTTAAGGTGTCACCATCTGCTGATAACATGAGATTAGGCTGTGTGTGGAGGGGATGTTGAGGGGGTATTTAACTATGCTACTGTAATGATTCTAGCACTTTTTGAAAATAGTTTGTTGGTTTACCAAGCTTTTTGAGTTTATGTAATGATTTCTCACGTGATTATCCTTGAAGCCTGTTTAACTTCCCACTTTATTTGGTAATCTATATTAAGTTGTCACACATTCCTTACAAATAAGACCAACTTTTGTCATTGAAAGTTATCGAAGAAATAATCAACTGTACAATGTTCCAGCATTCGCTATCCACTATCCTCTTCTCTGACTCCAACATGTTACAAACGCATTAACTTTGATACAGCCACGCACGATGAATAGTATTAAAATAAATACTAGTGAAATGTAATTGCTTCTGACTTCGACAGGTTGCACGGATTGGGATGGCACTGTGCACTGTTTTATGTGCTTGCGTGATAAAAAATGCCGCGATGAGTTATTTCTGTCTCTGTTGCGATAGCATTGCCATCTTGTTTTCTTGATATAGCCATTGATATTCTTAGGATATCCGACTAGTGCTGTAGTCTCCACAAAGCATATGCTGACAGACTCCCATGCAAGCAGGGCCAGTTCTTAACGTGCGGCATACATTAACGGTCGAATCAAAGGGGAGCCTGTGGTAACAGAGGCCCCTGTTAGTGTCCAATGACAACTATTAATGGTATCGAGGGCAGAATTTTATTTTGCAAGTTAATCTGTGCAGCCAACCCAATTACTCCAGCCCTTCTCAAATCGGAAACGTTCCGCAGACACAACATACACTTTATGGAAGGCAGCCAGCGCTATCTGAGGAACTGTACAAGCATTTCCAATACTACTACTGGCTGCATGCAATTTTATGTTTGTTGGTATTTTGTATACTGAATTCAGAAGCATCGTCATTTCGGTATTCGTCATTAAAATGATTTATTTATGTTTTGTCAAAGCGACCGTGGAGAAGACAAACCCATTCTCCGTCCGTAACAGTGATGCTAAAATAATTTTCGGAAAAGGTAGACCATTTACTGACGGCAACTTTATTTGAAAAAAATGTGTTAAAGCAATATCTGATGAGGTAGGACTAATCAGAGTAAATTATTTTATACATTTCTTAGAACATTTGTTTTTTATTACAGCAAAGGTTATCGGCAAAAATACCTCTAAATAGTCCCTGCACAATTTTATATACATTCATATTTAATGGTAGTAAAGTGTTTATATATTTTTAATTTTCCTTATTTACCTCGCATGCAAGGTCTTGTATTCTTGTCTGCCGTCATCTATAAATGATTAAATAGTTCATCTAGATCACGTATAACTTAAAAGAGTGGCTAATGAAACACAAAAATACAGAATAATAGCATGGTTCCATTTCCAGTGTAGGCCCTTTTTTATTTACAGTCACGGCTCGTGGATTTAAGCATTGGGAGGGCTGCATTTGGGGTTTAGAGGGGGGAACACCTGAGGGTTTGGGGGGTACCGAATTTTTAAAATCTAAAACAGTAAAGGGTATTTTTAAGGTCATCATGAGCTTCTGAAAATAAGAAATCTCCCTCCCCTCCAGTCATAAAATTATACATATTCTTAACTTGCAACTGTAAAGATCACTACTACTACTACTACTACTACTACTACTACTACACTGATATAATAATTGCGATTTGCGAACACAATTATTACAGCTAGACAAAAATGCATGCCGCATAACACTCGGCTATACACAGAAACTGGTTGTCTGCTCGAGGCCACAGCCCTGCACGGAGAAATATTGTTGCGTTTCTACTTGCTTCATTGCTAAGCAGGCGCGCAGAATAAGGCTGTAGTGTGTAGCAATCATAAGTGATCAAGAGCGACGTTTATTGTGATGTTTAAGCAGATAATACCATGATGATGATTATAATGTTATTCACAAATAGTTCAGATAATTCGGGGAGGGCTGCAGCTGTTTATTTATTAATTTACCATTGGTGTCTTTCATAGCATTGGTACTAAGCTGTAGTTCTATAGTCTCTCTCTTGAAAAAAATCGGACTGAGGCATACTTTTCAAGTACTGACTGAATGTACTAATATTTTATTATAAATAGCTTATCAAATTTGGTTCATTCAAATGTGGGTACATCTATCTCCATAGTCCTCGCCCTAATCGTGTAAGTTTACATACAGCCTGATTGGGTAATAAAGAGCGGTGCAGAAGAAAGTATATTTATTACAGAATTTAAAAGGTTGAGGGAATATTAATGTAACCAGTATTCAAGTGAGAAGATCATAGGCAAAAATATCGTTAAAATGGCAGGTGATATACCAGCAAACCGAGTAAACTCGAAAATAGATTCCACTCAACTGTGACCAAGTACAATGCAATTATAGTGCCTTATACTTTATGGACACCAGCACACGTGTGTTTTTATTGTTGATAAATAATTATAAACCAATGTAATTTTCAAAAAAACTTTTTTTAAATAAGACATAATGTTTGAAATTTACTGATCCAGCCCATGGCCCATATGTTAAACCATCAAACGATGCCAACCTGGACCTATTTTTATAAAATGTTGAGGAAATACAACATAGTTGAGTATACACTTTGGAAATTGATCATAATTAGGATAATTTTGACATTTGAGGTTGGAATACCAAATTGTTATTCTTTCTTAGACATGGGTCCGTCCCCAAAAATGGTTGAATTTGCACACCACAACATACCACACCACCAACACATAAGTATATTAATAGTTGATTTATCACATTTATTGGAACTAAACACAAGACAGACACGCAACCTTGTTAACAATAATTATAAAATTGACTGACATAAGACTTAAAGCCATATGTAAACACCGCTGTTTCAATTTTAAAAAGGTTGCGATTTTTGGTAAATAAAACAAAGCTAGCCTTATTAATTTACAAAGGGTCTACACTTATTTTCTTTTAGTAATAATAAGATAATTCTTTGAAATTGTTTTTAATGTTCAATTAGACCCTTAGGGCTTATGTCCAAACGAATTTGATCTCCCCGTCACCGGTATTGCATTTTAAAGCAAGATTGACACCTTAATCCTGGTAAACATTTATCAGATTCTGTTATCATTTTTTTCGACAAGTAGCTATAACGCGTAGGTTTTACAGGACCCTCCGCCAGCTCACGACTGGAATACGATACGAGGATATGATGCAAGTATGGATCCGGCCTTATACTATGTGGGCAACAAAGATGGTAATTTATTTATTAAATTATAAAGGAAAAGGTGAAATTTTATTTGTTCACAAAGTATGTATTAACTTGTTAATCGTCCAGATTACTATTGATATGTTTTAATTTCTAATTGAAGCATGCATCTTTTGACATTGTTATTAAGCTATATAAAAAACTTCAAATCAACAAGAAAAAAAATCTAAACGTTTTTTTAAATAAATACATACTTTCATCTAAATTACGAATAGGTCCATCCTTACCTTATGTGATTTAATAACCGTGAATAACATTGAATAATGTATTAATGATGTGCCTTTTAAATGACAGTTGATATCTTATCACATATTCTATATAGTGTTGTGGGGTGGAATTTTATGGGAAAGAGGGACTACTTTGCACTTAAGAGATAATTATAAATTAAATATTACATATTTATTGGTTATACTTACAAGGGTGTATCATCAAGTCAGCTATTTTATCGAGTACAAAACATTTGTAAATATGACCTACTTGACGACATACCAAGTATACAGGTTCCATAAAAACTGAGTCGACAATATCTGTAAACATACATTGGTGCAATCATCGTGTGTAAACACTCAGGGCAGTTCCCAATGCGTAGTAGTCCTGCATATAGTTGGCAGTGTACTGATGCCATTGGTCCAATGATTTAAGCTTTTTTGTGTAACCTATAAACTGTAACAATCGAATGTAGTCAATGTGATACAGATATTTTATTTTATTTCATAATAAAATAACCTGGTAGCAACTGAATGAACACTAATAAACTGAAACTTAACAGGCTTACCTTGATCAATTATTCTATGGCCCTAACTTACTGAAAAAACTTTACTCTGTTCATACGCTAGACCATTATCTGCTGCAATTCCCAATTATTGACAGAACTTATGTATAAATTGATTACAATATAGTACATTTCCGAATATCAATATTGAAGTTAAAGAGATGGTGTATTTTTTGACAGACATTTATATTTATTTTTCCTCCCACCAAGTCTTACTGCCAGTTTGAGATAAGTGAATGTTACCACTAAAGTGGTAATATTACGAATTAAAATTAAAATCGTTAGAACCATATTTAAGAAGATATATATTTTTTAAATTAAATGATCTACTCCAAGCATCTGATCAATCATTGCTAGATACAAAAATTTGTAGAATCTAGTTCATGTTAGGTAATGGAAATATTATATATGACATTTACTCCAAGTAAGCAAATATAGTTGAACAATGTATACACACCACTAACCCTGAATGGACTGATGGTCTAATTGCTTATTCCATAAATAGTTAAACGCAATAGAAACGTTAATACTCCAAACCATACCACGCACCATTCATCACCAGAGGACACAATAATAATAATAAGATGAAATATCTAGATTATATGTATTAAATAGGTAAACTAAGGCTAAAGTAGACTTTTAGTAAGGACACAGACAAATAAAACTCATAGTAAGATGAACACCGACCAATAAGACTCTTAGTAAGAAGGACACTGACCAATAAGACTCTTAGTTTTTACAAGGGATTTATTGTTGTGGGTTTCCAATATTCTTCCCGCGCTAGTGGTGATTCTTATTTGTAAAGGCCTACTTTGATTTTAATATTGAAGTATTTTAACAAATCAGTTTTACATATATAGTGTATGGTCTTACCAATTAAATTAGGTCATTAGTAGCAAGTATGCTAAACTCATCGATAGTAATTTAAAAAGGTCAAATATCATGTCAAATAGATAAACTTTCTTAGAACGTGTATTGATACTGTTTTAGACCCATCTCATATATTTAAGATGTCATATATGAAGTGTATTTTTCTTTAATGAACTGTATATAAAATATCCTTTTAATACATCATCCATGGAGAGTCACGCATTTTTCTGAATTAATTTAAATATATTGCATCATAAAACTATTTTTCTTCAAAAGATCAACTCCGTTGTATTTATCAAAATCTTGTGACACGCTGGCTCCCTCTACTCAATAGAAATACAGCCTTCACAACATCAGGTCACCAGGAGTTTTTTCATAAGTTAGTTTAGACACTTGTGACAAGGGGTCCAAAAAGAAAGGGGTAGGCCATATATAAGCCACTTGTGCGTATGAATATACATAGTAATATAACATTATACAGTACACGGAACACGTAATATCGTAGAAAAACAGCCTGTAAACTAAGAAAAACTGTATCATTAATATCAAATATTCAACATCAAAGGTGCAATCATCTAAACAAATCATGTGCAAATTTAAAGGTCTTACTTATTTCATAAGTATAAGAGTCATATATAATCAGATCACATAACCGTGTGATGATTGCGTAGTAGCGTATGTACGCGTCATCATCATACAACCCAGTATCGTCCACATCCACATCATCATCAGTGTATAAAATCCCGTATCGTAATAATTGGTGCTCAATCGTGGCAAAAATATCACAATATAAACCGATATCACCATAATTGTCTCCCAATCGTGGGGCAATAATACGGTATCACCATGCACGCAATGAACCAACACATAATAATATTGGCCAGTGCCTGTAAAATAGACTGTTCCGGCTCGAGCGCGCGCTAAGAAAATAGAAAATATCTTTCAAGCGCGTCTTTCGGCCGCTTTATCAAATCTGGCCGTACAATCATGCCAGCATGTCATATAAAGTGAAATTTTTTGAATTTAGATCTTGTGTCGTTAGGTCCTATGCTTGTTGCCTTGTGAGGCTAGGTCTTATAAAATTTAGGTCTATTGTCTGTAGGTCCACTGCCTGTTTGAACTTTAATGATATTTTAAAATAATATATGAAACATTAATTTTAGGTCCAGTGCTTTTAGATCTACTGAAGTTAGGAGCTATAAAACTAGGTGCAGTGAAGTTAGGTGTTATAAAGTTAAGAAATTTAGTTTAGGAGATTTGACTTTGGGTCGTATAGTTTTAGGTCCACTGCTGCACTAGTCTATGAAACAATTAATTCTTTTGATAACACCTGGGGTGGAAAATGGTGAATATATTTTTAATGTACAGTTTTATGTGTGGATGAAAAAAAATTGTGATAGCAATGCCTAAGGAGTAGCTTTCTATTAAATAAACACGTTTATTTGTTGGAAAAGCGCTTTTTTATTTAAACATAGATTTTTACTTGATGTATTTGAAAAACGTTCCCTAATCAAAAAGATTTTTGTGATACTAACAGTTTATATTTAGTGTATCTACAATAAAAGGTGTATTTTTTTCGTATGTGCTTAGGATGTGGTGGGGATCAGCCATATTGTATCAACTATCTTGGATCCTTGTCATTCATTAGCTGTAAGGTTTTTTAGACGCTCATTGGCTACAATGTTTTCTAGAAGCGCATTGCCTCTTAGGCTTAGAGGGATTGGAGGTCTACCATTCTGATCCGTTATCTTGGATCCACTTACATGGAGAGGGGAAATATACAATCATTAGCTGTAAGTCTTAGAAAGTGGTGGCAGTAGAGTGGCAGGGCATGAATCTCATTAGCTTTAGGGTGTAGGAGTGAAGTGGGGGAGGATAAACGGGGTTATATCAAGCAACGCCACTTAACTGGGTGGAATGTCGATCTTGCAATGCCGCACCAAAATATGGCCCAGAAGTGCCCATTTACCTCTACTTCTACTAGTGAATAATTTTTCTAAAACTAATTATTTTTGTAAAAGGGTGTGAACTATTTTGTTTAACATAGATACATGAGATGTGTTTGATAAGAATGATACACTACGTACCATTTTTAAAAGAAATTTTGAAATTCTAATGAAGAATAGGTTTTGTCCACCAATGCTAGTGGTAGTCGTTTAAAACAGGATAATTTATGCAAATTAAGAAGAATGAGAGCCAGTTAGTGATTTAAACTATTGAATACAAGTTTTACATGCTGACAACTCTACCAACCAAACCACCCATATAATATTCCCAATCCGTGTTTAGTTTAAGTAATCACTCCCCAACGCACACACCACGCGCTATAATAGTGCATTGCCTAACAGCAGACACTTTGAACTATGAAATTATCTGCAACAACCCACACTGAGAATCTTACATCGAAACAAACACGTATTTTCAAGTAATTTGATGATTAAGTGGGTATCCAGAGCTGGTGGTCACATGGTCTAAATGTTAAACTCACTAGTGTGTGAACACTAGACTAGTTTGCCGCCGACGGGGAGGTTATGACTGTATTCCCAGCCGGGTGTACATAGGGAACTTTCCCCCAAATGTTTTCCCACTTACCCTCCTTGCAAAAGTGGGTACATTTCCACTAATTAATGCCTCTCTCATCATTAAGACAATATAGAAATTTAATTATTAATTTTGAAAATTCCATAAATTAACTTATTAGCAAGATTCACTTCCTTACATTTTTGAATACTAGCACAGAAAACGCATATTCCATTTAAATTTAACTTTGACTAGTCTTACACTCATTATATCTGAGCAATAGTTACTTTAGATAAGGCTATTGCTAGCACAAACAGATTTTTTCTTCTTTCCTGTCAAATTTAGTTTCTGGAAGAATGCCACTTTTGAAATCTTGAGATTGTTAAGGAACTCGTCCCGTGACCACATTTCACTTTGCTCTATAATTTGTGAATCCTTAGTAAGAATACTTCCCTTCAAGCTGGTGGCACACTGACTCTCCTGTGTCCTTTCATGTAAGGCCCTCCTTACAACAGATGCACAGCTTCAGTCCTATATACCAGTCTGCGCAGTGTTTAATTTGGTTAGAGTCGTTTGCAAACTAGGACCGATGAAGTGGAAACAACGTCCGCTACATCAGTGCGCTCTAGCGGTATTAATGTGAAGGTCTGAACGTGACAGCTTTGACCGAGGAATCAAAGTGAATTTAATTGAGTCACTCCAGAAAACATTTACTGCTCTGTGTTTGTTTTAAATAGCTCCACTTTTTGGAAGTGCACATTAATCGTCTCTAGCTTGTGAGCTTGTCAATCAATGATTAAAATAGGAACAAAAAAATTGATTTTAAAGTATGGCCAAGTAAATATTACAGAGTAGGTTTAATTCTTAAAGTGATATTACGCCACAATAAACACATACATAATATTTACTTAGATACAGCAGTACATAAATTGAATTAATATTTAGAAAATATGTTTATATTTTATTTAAATTTCACTATAGAGTCACCATCAAGACAAGTATATTTTTCAGCTGTGAGACAAATGGCTACCTGCAAGTCGTATAATTTGCGAGGATGAATCATGACTCTCAGTGGAGAAAGGGCGAGCAACGCACCGATGGTTCTTGACAATTCCCAAAAAAAACTAGCTGAATAGTTGTAGAAAGTAAGGTTATGTACTTTTAATGCTTAGCCCAAGGGATGTCAACTATTCACCCCCTAACGAGATCCATACAACCTAAAAAAACTTAAATCCAAAATCCCTTGCTCCCCTTCCTCATCCCTATTATTCCTGCTATTCGACGCTTTACACACTTTAAAAAGTATTTTATTTATTTCCTTATAATGACAATTTACAATGTACTGTACATTTTAAATCCACATATTTTCAAAAAATTTAAGCTCAATCAAATAAACATTACAAAAATAATATCTAATCTTTCTCTAACAAAGCCATTCCTTAATAGTGTCACAACAGGATATTTTAAACTAATTTGGGATGGTTTTAGTGGTTTTTATATAGTAAAACTTTTTCTATTGGTAAGGAGCCACAACAAACCCATTTACTACTAACCTTCCCTTTAGTCAAGGAAATTTAGCTTTTTTAGACGGAAAAATAAATAAAGCTTTGATACTTGGGAGTAACATTGTTGAAGGCACCTACTGTGTAAAATCCACCCCCTTAAAATTGGAAAATCCACCTGCAAGTATGATTAAGCTCTTTTACCTGATGAACCGTTTAATCTTAAGAAAATATTTTAGTGGTGTATGAATGTTGTTGAAGCGAAGGAAGTATGCAAGGATATGGAAGTGTGGAGAAAGATAGTGAGGATGGATTAAGTACGGAGTTATTATTATTATTAGAACCGCGTCTTACTACCCGTTCGGGTTATACGCACTTACGCTAATGTGTTATGGTAGAGTGATTGTGAGATGAAATGGAGGACCTACAGTTTAACGTGGAATCCGAACCACGGTGGAGGCCTGGCATTCCCCACATTCATAAGATGTCTTGTCAGAGGTGAAGGAAGGGTTTGGTAATCAGATAAATCTGTGCCGGGACCGAGGATTGAACCCCAGCCGCCAGCACAAAAGTCTGACACCTTACCCCTAGACCNAGAGGTGAAGGAAGGGTTTGGTAATCAGATAAATCTGTGCCGGGACCGAGGATTGAACCCCAGCCGCCAGCACAAAAGTCTGACACCTTACCCCTAGACCGCCAGGTCACCTACGAAGTTGTTGATTTTACTATCTCATATCAAGACTAAATATTATGATTGTGAAAGTGATCGATTTCGAGATTATGATGAATTTCTTGTTTTATGTGAATACGAAAAAAAGAGAGTGTATTTTACAGTTCTGACTGTCTCCATGTCCATCCGTCTATTTGTCTGTCTGTCTGTCTGTCAGTCAGTATGTCCTTGGCCATAGATCAAAAACGTTTTGATAAATTTTGTTCAAACTTGATATTAAAATTGTTTAGGTAGGGCTATGCCACAAAATATTTTATTATTATCTACCCTAGCTCTTCAATTAAGGGTAATAAGTATTTTTTTAGAATTTCGAATTTTTCTAAAATTGGATTTAAAGATTTTATTCAAAATGCATATCTAGGATTTGTTTGATATGAAAAACAGAAATGTACAATTTGCTATTGGGAAAAAATTCGTTTAAGGATAGATTGTTGTAGACTGATTTTCCAAAAGCTTGAAATTTGTTAAACATTGCTTTAATTATTTGGTTCCAAATGGGTACATGTAAAACTGTTGTTTTTTTTGTTTGTTAAAACTCATTTATGATCATATATTTTTCAATAACATGAAATATTTTTCAAATGCCTACAACAATTTGATGCCAAATATATATATATATTGTTATATTAAACACTCCCAAGACATATATTTATATGTCTTGGGAATGTTTAACATAAATAATAGTGTTTACTTATTTTTGGGGTAAAAAATTGGCTAGTTTACTGATGAATGATTTTTTAAAACCATAATTATTCAAAAAAATTGTCTTAACGACTCGATTTCAAATGGGCACCTTGGTTGTTTTTGACATGACGAATCGCCATGTGTTCTTTGTTTCGGGTAGAAATTCAATAAAGGTTAGTTTGATTATGAGTGATTTTTAAAAATTTAATCTATTTTGAAAATAGCTGTAATGATTTTACTAAGAATGTATATATGAGGAATGTTTGATATGGACATGACAAATGCTGTAGCATGTACAGTACTTATCTTGGACAAACAATTTGGTTATGAGTAGTTGACTGATGGTTTTTACTTTCTCTCTATCTTACAGGTAGTGAAATTATTGTGATAGTCAAAAAAATCGAACTCAAGATTTTGATGAATCTTTACGTTTCATGACCCCCCAAATCCAAAAAAGTTGTTTTTGACTTTCCGTCTGTCTATCTGTCTGTACCTCCAACTAGAGCTTAAGCTATTTTACCGATCGAGCTAAACTTTGGTATCTAGGGTTTTCATAGGGTTGCCCCGAGGAGTTTTTGGAATTGGATATCTAGCCCTAAATTTAAGAGTAGTATACTGAAAGGTAAAAAGAAAAAAAGTCGATTTTCTCAAAATCGATTCTAACGATTTTGATTAAATTTCATTTATAAACAATTATAAATATTCCAAACAAAATGGATTCTCTCAATATTTCGGTAAAATGACTTTAAGGGCTACGGTCTGATGCGTAAATTATATTTTTTTTTATAATATCTTCTAAGCTATTTGAGATATAAAATTACTTATCGTTACAAATATTTAGGTCTATTTAAAATACAAATATTATATAAGAAGTATATTTTTATAAAACAAATAACTTTAAAGCTATACGTAGATATATATTTTTTAACTTTTCGAAAACAATAGGTAAAAGTATTGAAACCGCAAAAGAAAATCTAACCTGAAATGTTGATGGATGTCGACTTCTTAGGACCACCTAAACCCTAAAAAGTGGTCTTTGCAATGACGTCTGTCTGTGTGTCTGTTTAAACTTAAAATTAAGAGTAGTTTAGGAAGCAGCGAAAAGAGAAAAAAATCGATTTTCTCAAAATCATGGAAATGAATTTTAGGGTACCTTACAGAAGCAGAAACTTCCGTATTTCTGCAACTATTTGAGATACTAAATAAATTATAATTGCAAAATTGTAGTACTATTAAATATAAATAACTTTTATATGAAATATATTTTTATAAATCCAACCGTTTCTGAGATATTGGCAAATATATTAATACAATTTTGCGTGCTTTAGTTGTAAAGAGATATTACTTAAGTTTTAGCGCAATAATTCTTCAATGCCATAGAGTAATTAAATATAAGTAAGTCTCTCAAAAAGTTTATGTTGTTTTACTCGAACCTCTTAGGAAAATTGTTTGCACAACAAATATCTATATCCATTTTAGACTCAATAGTCACAATACGGTATCTTCAACACGTACATGCGATCTGCGATTTAAATCCTTAATAATATTATAAATGCGAATGAGAGTTGTTTGTTTGTTTGTTTGTTACGCTTTCACGCCTAAACTACTCGACTGATAATCATGAAATATAGCATACACGTTGTTATGGGTACATAAAAGGACATAAGGTAACTTTCATCCAGAAAAAAAGTACTGTTCCCGAGGGATACAGAAAAGGACATAGGGTACCTTTTATCCAGAAAAAAAGTATTGTTCCCGAAGGATAGAAAAAAATAACTTTTAGACGGTCGTCCGGCATAACAACTCGGCCTACTGATATGAACATGAATTGCAACATGATGCCTGGAGTACAGAAAAAGGGACCTGCGGTATCACGGAAGAAAATCTGATATCCCGAATTAAAATATGTTTTCACGTTATTTTAGGCACATCTATCTTAAAATGATTAATACAAATTGGTTCCCAAGTTATTTTAGGCATATCTATCTTAAAATGATTAAAAATAATTACATTCAGCTAATTAAACTCTGTTTTTCCACCACTTTATGGTAAATGACAAAATTGTCGTAGGAAGTTTGGTATTATATATTAGGATTAATAAGCCATGAAACGAAATCACACACGCATTGACATAGTGTAAACAGTGTAGCTATTATAATGTATGCCAGAAAACAACTGACCAGTAAAAAGACCAAAGAACTACTAGCAGTAAGATACAGTTACAGGGAGTATGATATAGAGATAGCCAACATAACACAAACTTTGCAGAGTTGCCAAT
>CABFOV010005797.1:0-15735 GCA_902141375.1 Timema poppense
CCCCCCCGAGTTCACCCGACCGAGATTCAAACCTCGATCATCCCGTCCTCGGCAGTCTAGCTCAACACGAAGCTTGCGCGTTAGCTAACTACACCACCGAGGCGGGTGAAATAGTATACATTGTTAGGAAAACATATTATTCTGTGCATTTTAAGCTCCCTATTTCACAAAGCTCTATTTAAAATATAAGCTTATTTATTTTTTTCTTATATCTCGGAAAGTGTTGATTTTATAATATATTATTTCAGATAGAGGTTGTTAATTTTTAAGTGCCCTACAACTTTTCAATGATGAGTTATTTCGTATCTCAAAGGGTTGAGGGGATTTGATCAAAATTGGAAATGTCTGCTTGTTTAAAGTATCCTTAAAGTCATATTCACGGGGGAAGTTAAATGCTAAATTTTGATTGGAATGTTGAACAGTGCCAAGAGTTGATTTTGATAGAATCAATTTTTTTTTATCTCTAAGCCCTTAAGTAATTTTACCTTAAATGTATGAATGGCTCGGTAATTCTAAAAACTCCTTTAGTGAACCTTATGAAAACCCATTATAACAAGTATTTTTTAAGCCTGATCGGTAAAATAGTGTCGGCTCTGGACCCAGTAACAAACGGTAATGCAGAAAAAATAAACTTTTTAGGTTTAGAGGATCATAAAACGTAGTTATAGTATACATATCAAAATAGCGAGTTCAATTTTTTATGACCACAATACATTCTTTTTCCGAAGGGTTGTGACAGGTTAAAAATGAAATATTCCTACACAAAGAATGTGCAAAAAAAAATAAAAAATCTAATACCTATATTTAAAGAAGAAATTTTTAATCTAGATGTTTAAAATGTGAAGCGAGTACTTTCGACAAGGATTCTTGTAATTATACTCAATCATTTACATCATTTTATTTTCAAATGCAAGTTTACATACCAAAGATGTACCCAAAACATTTATATTTCAAAAATATTAATATTTTTTAGCACCGCATCTTACTAAACGTTCGGATTACACGATTATATAGTAATAACGTTAGTGGTGTTCGGGATTAGGAAGGTTATATTTATAGAAAGAGTTCCTGCATTTGCGTGGAGGGAATGTGGAAAACCATTTTAAAAAGCCACCCTCAGTACACCTGGCCGAGATTCAAACCCCGATCTCACCGTTATTGGCAGTCTAGTTTACTGTGATAGTAGCGCGTTAAACCACGCGGCCACCGAAGCGGGTTTCAATTATATTTAAGGGGGGGGAATTTTTTATTTGGAATTAAAATTAGAATAGGATGATATTTACTCGTATTCTTTGAACATCTAATTTACATTTAATCTCTGTTCGAGTACTAAAAAGTTTATTATGTGTGTGTAAAGACGGATATAGAAAAATGACCCTTCGTCTTCGATAATTGGAGCCAGCCCCTGAAATAAGTCCCTTGCTGATGTTACGTGTTCAAGATGAATTCGGTAACAACGGACGCGGTCTACTAAGAGTTGGACCATTGTTTCGAAAGTTCATAATTATGCTTGTCAGGTTCTGGAGGGAGAGTAGTCCAGTCGGGCGGAAGGAGGGGGAGGGGTCAGTTAAAGAGGTCAAAAGGTTACGTGGACCTTTGTTTCAAGAGATGGGTGCATTCCTCTTCTCATTAAAAGCTAGTGTGGCCGACTTGTTCACCATCAACCGGTTGATTGAGGAACTTATCAGGAGGGTTGTGAAAGAGAGATGCTCTCTATGTTAGAAGGACGAGGGAAGGACAAATATGGCAAGTGGTTTGTTCTATGACCTTATATTTGTCATCAGTCTAATTACTAATACAACCGGGATCGCCTTTAGAGGGAATCCTCAGCTACCAATGTGGTCCATTCTAGGATAATTTTACTCTACTCTGACATTTGGAAAGTTTACTTAGAAAGAAACAACTTCTTTTCATCCCCCTTCAAAACTTTTTTTTTTCACTTTCGCAACAGATGACAGCAGCTAATGTCAAAGTGGCCTCATGCTATTAGTGTGTTAGGGCTCGTTCCCACTTTGTCGGCCAGACAAATTTATCGTGACGATATAAATGTCGTACGCGCTACATACTACTATTTATATGGAAATATTCATGTGTATCCCGACCCGATAAAAGTGTCGTCGACGACACTTTTACCGGACTTTTTGTCACTGAAGAGACCCTATGAATCTGTTGTGTCGGTAGTTTATCGCATGTAGAATGTGTAATGTGCAGTTCACACTTGTGACGACCTGCAGCGGATGCCACCGACAGTAGTAGAGGCGCACACGCAGATAAAACCTTGCTTACCAATTTTTTACTTAGTCTGTAAATATTTTGTCTGCTAATTTATAGGTTAATTTATTAAAAGTGTTGTTTGTTTGTTTGTTAAACTAGTTAAAGGTATTAACTTGTTATCATGGAGGTTGAAATAAATACCTAAATTTTAATCCCACTTGTAAAGGTAAAAAAGCGTTCTTTTGGATAGAA
Organism: Timema poppense; assembly: GCA_902141375.1. Classification (NCBI taxonomy): domain Eukaryota; kingdom Metazoa; phylum Arthropoda; class Insecta; order Phasmatodea; family Timematidae; genus Timema; species Timema poppense. The sequence continues at coordinate 2,467 of CABFOV010005797.1, forward strand.
CATTAGAGGTTTATAAATATTTTTATATTTTACTGTTTTTCACTTGCTTCAGTTTTATTTTTAAGCGCCACATTACAACCAGCTCTTCGTCATAATCTATCGCAGCCACGGAGTCAACTGTGGACTGAATCGATGAGAACCCGATAACAGTTTATCGTGCCTAGTGTGAAAAGAGGATTCCGACAGCCGGAAGATGACAAAAGTGTCGGTCCGTCGTAATGGGAACGAGGCCTTAGTCTGATTAATACGGAATAGGTTTTACTTACTCATTTAAATACATCATTATAATAGTGAAAATGTACGACCTTGGGATGTATCTCGTGGTTTTATAACCAACCGAACTCAAAAAAGTGGACCTTACATTAATTAATTAGCCTATGTATATATGTTTGATGAATTTCGTTCAAACTTGATATTTATATGATAATATATGGTCATACCTTAAGACCGAATCGTGCGTGATTTTTATACTAGCTCTATAGTAAAGTGTAGTTTAATGATGAGCAGGACCCAAACTTTGATGAGCTAAAATTTATCAAAAAATTACCTAAAAATATGAGCAAAGACTCGTAATGAATATATGGTGATTAAATCAAACATGTACTTTACAAATGAACACTTAAAATCCTAAAAGAAATTACAAAATACATTTCAATAGTAAATCCAAAGAGAAATCATATTTTAGTTTAGTTGATTGTATTGAATTCAAAAATACTTATAAAGAAGTTGATGTGTTTATAAAAATGTTTGATGTACACTAAATGGGTTTTTAGTTTTTACTATCCCTTCCCGAAAATTCGGATACATTTCCTCTATAACTAATATACTTAACAGTAGGAAAAGCCCGGACACTAAAATGGAAGCGAAAGGTATTCCATTCCTCTATCATAAAAAAAAAAAATCAATTTTAAGATTTTAAAAATAAGTTAAAAGTGACTAATTTTCAAGTAGTTTTTAATAGAAAATTTCCAGTCTTCAGATATTGGGAAACTTTAGAAAACAAAATGATATTTTTAAGCAGGGTTACAACATACCATTATTGAGGATAGTATTGAAGCTGCCATTCCCATAAGAAATAGCTTATTGTCAGTTTCCCAGGAGCTTGTAAAGATGGCATCAGGTGACCAAGAGATGAAGGTATCAATGAATCCTCCACAGCCTGTGACGAGTGGGCGTATCAAATTACTTTTGGTCGGTCACCATAGGACAGAGTGCAAAAGATTTGTATTGCGAAGATCGGTTTAAAGTCACTAATGTGTGTAGACCTCGCCATTCTATCATCCTTTCAATGTTTAAGTGAATATGTCCGTTTGGCGCCATTTTTCTATAATTAGTAAAATTTAACTAAGGATTACTTTATGATTGGAATTTTTTGCAGCTAATTGAAAGAACAACAAATATTTGTATTTTTTTTTTTATTTGTGGCAGCAAGATATAACGTATAGACATATAAGACAATTTTGTTAAGAGCGCATCAACACATCCGAATTTCTTATGACGTAACCAATCATCCTGATTTAATCCGGTTCGCCACCTTAATTTATTAAGAGACGGCAGGCTTTTAGAAGCTCTCGCTGGTAAAGTCATTTTAAGCGAACTACAAACGCCGCTTCCACAAAATAAAGAAACATCCTAAGAGTTAATTTCATAAGTTCGTAATTCAACAATGGAAAAACTGTTACAAGAAAAAAATAATTAAAAACAAATTATTTGCTGTGAAAGTTTTTACTACAAAATGTGACCGCAACTTAACATATTATGATCTTGCATATCAAATCGTTTGACGAATGGTTACATGAAAGGAGATCTGGTAATTTTTGCTAGCTTTAAGTTACCACAACTCCTATGTCGAATGTCCAGTAGGCGTAGCATCAACCCACCCTATGATGTGTATGTATATTTTTAGCACCGCAACTTACTACCGGTTTGGGTGATACACCTATGTACTAATTATATGTTCGGTATTAGGAAGGCTTAATTTAAAGGAAGTGCACCCGCGTTTGTGTGAAATGAGAATGGAAAACAATTTAGTAAATAAAACCTTCAGTGCACCCGACCAGGATCAAACCCCGATATCCCCGTCTTCGGCAGTCTGGTCTATTGCGAGAATAGTGCCTTAGGCCATGCAGACAGCGAAGCGGGAAACCCATGATATTGTTTAGAAAGTGCACACCTTGTATTTTCCTAGGATTTAAGGGGGCCGTCTATTGGAGCGTTGCGATGGTCCATTACCTATTTTGGTAGCTCATCCCCCCCCCCCTTTTCCATACACACACTCATCACATCGCGAAATAATAGGCTATCTGTTCTGATTGTAAGCAAAAATTAATTAGATTTAGGGAGTAACGACGTGTAAGATATAATTTGACAGGAAACGTAACTGTATTTGGTAAATTACCTTGATAAGACACTTGACCTCCCAATCGCCGGCAAATTAGACTAAATCAGCTAGATACTTATGAAAATTGACGCATGCCAAATTGTAGGTGAAGGGTATTAAGAAATTCCTATTATTTACTCCATGGCATTAGGAATTCGAAAGTTCATTGTCACACTTACAAAAGTAGGCCGCCTATTCCTATCTTGGGATAGTTCTATCCAGTTTACCTCATTAAACTCTTGGTATATATTTTAGGTCCATTCTAATGCTACCCTCACATCTGCGTCCAGGTCTTCTCATCGGGTTCGCCAGTCAATACTTTGAACATGGTTCTAGATTCTTCTATTCACGTCGTGTGTCCTTTCCAAATAAGTCTGCTAGAGTTAACTATCCAATGTCTTGTGGTGATTAAAAGGTATGCAACTCATTATTATGTAATCTTCTTCACTCCCCTGTATATTAATCCTTTTTTTTAAACTATATATCGTCCTAAGCACCTTGTTTTCAAATACCCTAAATTTATCTTCGTCAAGTGAGATAAGATTCTATGTTTCACAACAACATATAGGCCTATCTAATATTATTATGTGTTCTGTCTTACGACATCTCCATTTCTTTTGTCAGTGAATTTAGACCACTAGTGCGCCCTGTCCTCTGCTTCCTGTTTCAGCTCCCATCATTTTCTTCTTTCCTTCAAGTTAACCAATATTTGATTCCTCCTTTATAAGCTCCTCTTTCCCTCAACCTCTTCTCCTATGACGTCGTGCAGAAGACAGTTACTACTAAGGATGTGTCCTACCAAGTTTGTTTTGAACCGAAGAACCTCATCCAAAATTAATCTTTTCCCACCCATTCTTCTTAGGTTTTCATTTGTCACCCTGTATGTCCATCTAATCTTCTCAAGTCCTCTCCAGCATCACATTTCAAAGCTTTCCAAGTATTTCTTTCGTCCAAGTTTCCGCTCAATACAGAACGATGCTCAAAATGTAGCATTTCATCAGTTTCTTACTCAGTTCCAAACTCAACTTGCTGGTCAGCACTAACCTCTTCTTGCAGAAAGTTTCCTTGGCCGTGGCGATCCTCGACCTGGTTTCTTTAGTTCAGTAGGCATCCTTTCTCAGCAGACTACCCAGGTACTTTAACTGTTTAATGTTTTCCAACTAATGGTTTAAAATTTTGATTTTCAGCTTATCTTAATTTTTTAAAATCGCCATCACTTTTGACTTCTCAATGTTGATCTCCATGCCATATCTTCTCTATCTCCACTAGCTGGTTCAACATTTTCTGAAACTCTTGTTAATTTTTGGTAAGCAATGTTAGATCATCTGCATGTTTTATTATGTTGATGATGCGTCCTATCATGAAAAGGGCACGTCCCTCCAGGACTTCCCTGACCAGCCACAATCGGATATTAGTTTAACAGACTGGATGACAAACAGAATCCCTGTCTCACTCCTTTTCCTGTATCTACACTGTTGATCTCTCCATTATTCACTCACCTTCACTCGCTGTCCCAGGCACAGGTTTGCAATCAGCCTTTTGTCCCTCCAGTTGATATTCCTCTTCTTGAGTATTTTCATCAGTTTCTTTCATTTCACTATATCGAACGCCTAGTAGTCTAGAAGAATGAAATTCATTTTTACATAAAAATGACACGTGTGAAATCATGTCATTTGTGTTTAAAAGGGATAATTTGACATTTATGGGGATATAATATGTAGACGTCACGCAACAACGTTTCTGGGAGAAAATATTAGCGTGAAGGATAACACATGTATTCAAATCAGCGTGCTTTGTTTTCCAGTTTGCCTTTTGTTCCATGCAAAGGCCTACCTAAAGAATATATATTTAGAAGCAGCTAGAACCGTAACTAACAAATATAATATCTTTAATAAATCACTGCTAACTAAAATTTTGAAGTTTTATTTTGTTCTGATTTTTTTAACACAACGTTTTATAGTAAATGTACCCGAGTTTTTTGTGGAGGGAAAGTGTAAAGCCATTTAGTAAAACCCAACACCAATATAGCCGACCGGAAATCAAAACCCCGATATTTACATCACCGGAAAACCAGCCTAACACGAGAGTGAATCGTTAAAACATGCGAACAACGAAGTGGGTAAATTTTCGTGTTTTTTTTTGTCTCCATGACTAACGACCCGTTCGAGTTGGACGTCAAATGTAGACCTACTAATTTCTCTAATATGTAGGGTATTGATTGGGAAGACTTAATATAGAAAAAGGTTTACTCGCATTTGCGTGGGAAGAGTTAAAAACCGTTTATAAAAAAACTCAGTACACCCGACTGGGGATTCGAGCCTTGATTGAACGTAAGTGTCCCAGCTTCACAAATATTCAATTTTTAAATTGTTTTTATTATTATTAGCACCGAGTCTTACTACCCGTTCGGGTTATACCCACTTACGCTAATGTGTAATGGTTGGGTGATTGATTATGAGATGAAATGAAGGACCTACAGTTTAACGTGGAATCCGAACCACGGTGGAGGCCTGGCATTCCCCACATTCACAAAGTTGTGATTAATACAGGTCTTGTCAGAGGTGAAGGAAAGGTTTGGCAATCAGAAAAATCTGTGCCGGGACCGAGGATTGAACCCCAGCCGCCAGCACAGAAGTCTGACACCTTAACCCTAGACCACCAGGTCACCCTTAAATTGTTTTTAATGACATTTCAAATTGGTTACCGTTCCTTCATATGCGTGGCAACCCTTGGTTCAGAAAGTGCTGTCAAAAAAAGCTAAGGACATGTTATAACCACGGTGCGTCTAACAGAGGGGTGCGTGGCGCCACACTCTAAATGTTTAATGAACGCGGTAGTTGCAAGAATCAATAACGCTAGCCCCCCTTCTGCCCCGCCAGTATTCATAAGGGGAGGCAGGTGAGTGACTCACACTCGTCATGGCCCATCATAGAACAGCATACACGCGCGGGGGAACATTTCCAACAAAAACATAACCTCCATCTCTAAAAATAAGCAGAAATAGCAGCATTCCAGCTAACATACTGGAGTTATCTAACAAAAACACTGTGTCTTTAAAGTCGATAATTTGTCAAGTGAAAGTTCTTTTATGCATTTTTCACCTCAATGNTAAGCGAACACCGATAGGGGTATAACAGAACAATTGTTGCATGTAAAAGAAACCTATCTAGAGGGTATGTGAAAATACCAACTCCAGAAAAATTTGTAAGCCCTTTCGCTCTCATCAGGGCTTCCGAGAAGAAGTTTATAAGGGGGTACAAAGTTTTTCATGTCCCCTTCCATTTTCTATTAATTCTGCTTAAGGAAAGAAAAAATCCTATATATATTATAATTTATACTTTTTTATCTTAAATAAAAGGAATAAGCAATCAATACCAAAAATACCACACCTATACTAATAATTTAGTAATAGTGCTATTAGTGGAAATATGAATGCTAGTCTTAAATATATACAAACATTTTCCGAGATCCTATGACATTCTCAGGCCACTTTTAGAAACCTGGGCCCGGGTGAGATGTACCTCTTGCAACCCCCTCTCATAGGGTCTGGATCTCGCTCACGGAAATTCTCGTGTGCTGATATAATGAGTCAGTTCAGAAAGTGCACATTAAATACCTCGAATAAATAAATAATTTACATTTCCTGTTTTATCTTTATTTTTAATTAAATTCCCTGAATTTTCCAGGTTTTCCTTGTTTTTAGCCATCATGAATATGTTACTGTTTATAAAGTGGATTGAAATAATATATTATCCCAGTCTTTGGTATTACATAATGATAATGTGTCCCCCCCTCCACCATGTCTTAGTGTTCAAGTTATATTCTTAAACTAATTATGCTAGTAGAATAGGAATTAGAAAGGTAGGATATTAAAGTAAATGTACATGTATCTGCGTGGAGAGATTGTGAGAAAACCATTTAGAAAAAACACTCTCAATACACACAACTATGATCTGAGCACCGGATTCCTCCATTACTAGCAATCTAGTCTAACACAAGAAAGATGCGCCAAGACTATGCAAAACAAAGTGGGTCAAGTAAAATGTTGAGTATCTAGATTAAATATTATACGAGTATTCTTGGGAAACCATTATTTGGCATTATGTTAAAATTTAATTGTATACTTTACTTTCTACAGTATTTATTTAGTATAACTAACACTCTTCCAAACCCTAAAGGTGAATTCTTTTCTGTAGTTTATTATAAGTAACAAACTGCTAGTCGTGTTTAAAATGGTACCTACATTGGTGTTGAAAAGGTTTGTTAAAAAATTGTATCATTAAAGTTTTAAGAACATGTTAAAATTTTAGTTTTTGTCCTTATTTGAATAATAGCTATTTTTGTTACCTACTTCAGCAGTTTCATGGTCTAACGCACTACTCTCGCAATAAACTAGACTGCAAATAATGGGAGATTGGGGTTTAAATCCCGGTCGGGGGGAATGAGGTCGGTTTTTCCTAAATGGTTTTTTACCATCCAACCATGCAAATGTGGGTACACTTCCTCTAAAGTCAACATTATTCATCCCTGACAGATAAGCGTAATTAGTACGTAAATGTGTAACCCGAATAGGTAGTAAGACGCCATGCTAAAAAATCTACCTTTATTTCAAAGTTTTTTAAAGGACAAATACAATCATTTTACTTTTGATTTTTTTTTTTAACTTGACAGCAAAAAGGTTTTAAGCACAAGACTGTTCCACATTAAATACTGATCTGCTGAGAAGATTGATTTGAATGGTAGTGGGTCGAAATTTAATCTGCAAGTGGAGGTGAGTTAATAGATGAATCCAAGCTCACTAAAAAAACCGGTTCTGGGCATCAACAACGCCATTTATATTAATTAATTAATATTTAGCACCACGTCTTACTACCCGTTCGGGCTATACGCTTTTAAGTACTAATTACTCTAATGGATTAGGAATTGGGAAGGTTGAATTAGAGGAAGTGAACCCGCATTTGCGTGGAGGGAAAGTGGAAAACCATTTAGATAAAAACACACCCAGTTCACCCGACCGAGATTCGAACCTCGATCTCCCCGTCCTCAGCAGTTGAGCTCAACACAACAAGAGCGTTAGCCAACTAAGCTACCGAGGCGGGTCCCATTTATATTAAAACGCATTTAAGGTTGATAAGTGCTTTAAGTGAATATATTACCACAACGCTCTAAACCACGGTCAGGAGCCTATATAAAAAAAGTTGTGTCAAAAAACCTAATTGAAATGTAGTATTTAAGCATAAATAACCCGCCATGGCTAAATAACACCCCCAATTATCGGCAACGTAATTTACATGGTTGGTATATGCAACGTTGGTGCTTTAATCCGCGATTAGTGTGGCCCATGGAGGCTATGATTCAATACAGACCGGTTTCATTGACCATGTTTGTTTCACTAAGTGGTTTTCTATTCTTATTGTAGGTGAGGCTCTCCTCTTACTCACATATAGAGAGGACAACAATGTTTTCCATTGTGGTGAGGTATCTATCTATCTGGTGCAACAGCCTCACATAATGAATGAGAGGTTCGACCTGCAAGGAAACCTGGTCCCTGTAATTATCATCCGAGGTAGGTCTGTCGGAATATAATCAGCGGTGAGCCAACTTTAATCAGTACAAATGAGAGAGCTTCGTGTGACCAAATACTGAACAATTAATATAATAGGGAATCATGGCTCAGTAGAAAAAGTACACTTTTAAATATCTAGTTTTGGACCAGTGGTCTAATACAGTGGTTCCAAGACTTTTTTCGCTCGCGTACCTCTTCGCAACCCATCCCCCATAAATTGTGCTCTTAATTTTTAGAAAATGTTTAATTACTCAAGTAGAAGTTATTTCTGATTAATTTGTTGAAACTGAAAATAAATGGGCTAATAATCGGATTAAAAAACAATGTGGTAAGCTGAATAAAGAGGGCATATATTTTTACATTCAAAAAGCAAAAGTTAGGCCTACAAAAAAACTAACACATTTAATTAATTTATATATTTTTTATTAATTATAAAAGCTATTTTGTTTGAAATTGAAATTAATTTCTCAAGGTCAAATATAGAAGAAAGCTCGCACGACCCCTCACCATTTCTTTGAGTTAATCTCCTAACTTTTGATTGATCTTTTGTTGTACACTGCTGGCATGTGTAGCTCTTTCTGTGTCCATTCAAATATTTTTGAGTACCCCTGAAGCCCTGGCATGTACCCCAGGGGGTATGCATATCCCACGTTGGGAATCACTGATCTAATAAATAGAATAGATCGAAATATCTTCTATCAATTAAAATTTTAATGTTTTAAGATAATAATAGAAACCATTATTTATTTTTATCCTTGACCAATAAGTTAGGTAGTTCTTCAACTCTGGTATAGTCTATACCTTTTTCCCAAAAATAAAATTTGGATACAATGAAAACTTTTGTGTTGCTTTCAGATTTTTTTTATGTTTACATTCTCCCATAAAAAGAGTGTATTATAATAGTTAACATTTTCGATCTCAAGATTATGATGACTCTACATTTTATCTGCCTCCAATCCCAAAAAAAGTAGATTTCAATACAATTTTCTGTCCTCATATTTGTCTGTACCTGGACCCAAAATGATTTGTTGGATTTTGTTCAAACTTGATATAGTTATATATTATATGACTTTGCTTTGGGACTTTAAAAAAATTACTTCCACCCTAGCACTTGATTAAATATTTGTCAAAAAAAGTTTAATTATTTTGTTTAAAATTGAGGTAGTGTTTGACCTAACAAATTATAATGATTTTTTTTTTCAAACATGGTTTTAACAATTTTGTTCAAAATTGGTATCTGGGGACTATTTTACATGATAATAAATACTATATGTTTATTTTTCTAAAATTAATTAATATATGGATAACTAAAAGTATTTTTAAAAATTTTTGAATTTTACAAATATGGCTTTTAAGATTTATAGCTCAAAATATGTACCTGGGAATATATTTGATGAAAAATTTAATATTGTGATGTTCATAAATACAAATAATTTGAGAGTAGTTGACTAATAATAGAATTTTGAAAATTTGGATTAAAGAAATTGTTTTATTCAGAAGCAAGGAATTTGATCAATGTCACTTGGTCTGTGGACGTTTATCTCAATTATTTAAAGATAGAAATGTTATTTAAAGTAACAAAGGGGTCAAATAGTCTTAAATCCTTTGGCCTAGATATAACATTCCTTTTATATAATTTTATATTAAGTGTTTTGTTAAATAACTAACACTTCGGTAACAATTTTAAAACTTAAAATTAAGATTTTAATAAAATGTTAACTTTTTTGTATATTATACTGTGAACACTTTTTATGAATTTCAATTAGTGTAACAATATATAGGGAAAAATAAATATTTTGAATTTTTGCTAATGATACTCCAAACATAATTATTATTTGTAAACTTTCCATTTTTGCCAGTGTCTTGTTATGAAATTAGCATTTAAATTTTATCTTAAAATTGTATATTTGCTTCATGCCTAACTACTCTAATAGGATACATGCATATTCATGTGTTAGAGAAAATAAATAATAACAATTTGGGTAAAATATGTAATTATTTCTTTATGAAATTCAATATAATTATTGTATTTATATAATTTGAATCAATTGGTTTCTGTCATGCTGATAAGTTTTGTGTCTCATGAAAATAATAGTTAGGATGTGTAATAACAGGAAATATAATGGGTAATGGGAATAGTTTTTCATGATAAATAAGAATAGGCCTATGTTTTTATTCATACAAATAAAAATAATCTTAGTATTGTACACAAACAAATTATTTCTGAAAATTTGATTTGTTAAAAATATTTTTTAAATGTGGTTTAACTTTATAAATAAAGATTGTTGATTGTGATTAATAAGATGATGTGTTTGTTTTTAAGTGGAAAAAATACTTAAGGGTAGTTTATTGAAAACCTATTTTTGAACATTTTCTTCCAAGCTAAAATAAACAATATAAGAAAATGTGTGTGACTGTGTAATAACATTTTTTTGTAGCCGCGTACTTGCTACATACTTCACGCATAAAAGAACATAAAATGATATGGAATGACTTTGTCAAGTTTGCCATACAGGAAATGGCAATAAAAATGCAAGGCTCACTAAAAAAAATACAAATTAAAATATTTTTTGAACATTTTTTTAAATGTTTAAGTGATTTGCTGTGGCTGAATTGATCTTACCTTAGCCCTTGCATCGACAAGAATCTCTTGAGGCAGCGGCTGTACAAGACTGCAACTTCTGCGCCCAATGTCAGCCATACCACCGATAAACTGACCACTTTGGCTTTAAACACCTACAACAAAACACACCAGTCATCAAAATGTCTACCAGATATCTGCGCAACAAACACGACAATATAGAGCTACTCGCAGTCTGCCTCCAAGTTCAATAGTCAATTGATCCTTGCAATCATAAGCCCATGTACCAATGATGACCTTGACATGTAGAAAGTTGGTAACTGTCTAAAGATGTATCACCAAAATAAATGCTCAACTCTAAGCATTCACAAAATTTGGCACTAGTAAGATGATTATACAGTTCAATTTTCACATGAAGGGCCTTTTAAAAATATAAACTTTTTTTACAGCCAAAGTTGATAACATTTCACTATTTGATTAGTGTTATTTTATAGGTATTTATAATATCTATCAAAAGTGACAGCTTAAGATAATATGGCTTGAATATGTGAAAGTAGATCTATTAATTTTTCTAGCTGTACTGTGAAGAGTGGGCTTGTGAACGATATGGGATAGTGTGATCCAAATATTAACAAATAAATTGAGCGATATTTGAAATTTTCTAGCCTTATTGTATGTGAATCCAAGAGCAGATTTTAAACACTTAAATAATAATAATAATAATTAAGGGTTGATATTTGTTAAATAAATGGCATTAGAGATGTGAGATGGGTTTTTTTTTATGTGGAGGAATACAATTGAGATATTGCTTAAGTTTAATTTATCCTAAAGACGCTAATCATAGAAATATTATTAAATGAGTTACAAAAAAAAAAGCAATAAAAACGATTCCAGTTCTTTTTTCAAACTCAGATATGGACTAGTACTTGGTGGTTTGGGAATTCCCCCGATCTGATTGCCAGTACTTCAATATTATAATCAAAGCCGTAATAAATTGAGTTGATTCTAATGTGATTCAATGTCCAGAAATTTTTACTGGGACATTTAATGATCGTCTAATCACCATGAAATGTTCATCCTTACATTACATCCATCCAATGGCATATAAAAGAATAAGAGTTTATTTATACTGGAAACTTTTTGAACCGTTATTAAAAAAGGTTTTTCTGCCAGCTGCCTGCAGAATGATTATAGCCCTGCTGTCAATATAGATTTGGTGCTGAAATAAAAATTAATCGGGAGTCTAAATGCAATAATATACAAGCTCAAAACAAAGTGGGTTCATTAAAAAAAATTGAAAACGTTAGCTAACTTAGGACATGATTCAGGCAATAATTGTGAAAAAAAAGGAACATAATTATAATGTATGTAATATTATATATATAATTAAAAACAATGATTAAAATTAACTTAGGTTATGGAAAAGAAAGTAATTTGATACATATTTAGATATAAAAAAAATTAGTTGAAAAATGACAACCGGACACAGAAATTGAGCCCAAGACTTTTGGCCTAGCACACCAATGTTCTTACCACTTTGCTATCCAGGAATTGTCCCGTGCTCAAGCTCATTCTTCATGCAAAGTTTAAAGCAGAGTGATGCCTGGAGAGTTTAGTGAGTGATACGAGCATTCATATGCTAAGTTAAAGGTCCTAGACTCAATTCCTATAGCCAGGTGTAATTTTTCAACTATATTAAATGTACTGGTAGTTAAAAATAATACATATATGTATTAAAATTGTATTAATTATGAATTAAATCATCATCATCATTATAATGTAAATTTGTCATTCATCTCCAAGCTAGGAAATTCATGAGGTTGTATAATAGATTAATTTTTTTATGTAGAGTTGTTTCTTGTCAGCCGCAAAATATATAAATTATTTGGAACCATTCATTAGAGCTATTAGGAATAATTATGTCAGGAACATGTGAAAAGGAACTTGAAAGATTAACTATACCAGATAATTAAAATAAAATTCAACAATCAATTACTCTATTAAATTAGACTATTCTGGCTGTAGAGATACTTACATTTAGTTAATTATTCTATGGCCTTAGAATTGCAAACGTTTATTGCCTCACTTACTAAAAGTGTGCCACCTTTCCATATCTTGAGATAGTTATATCTAGAGACAAGATTTTGCCTATTTGCCTTTTTTTCCCTTTATCATAAAACATAGGCAGTTGAGATATATAGGTGTTTCATGTTGTTACAAGTACAATATGTTAATTTTATAGTGCCTAGAATTGCCTATTCTGTTGGTTTTTGCCTATTTTATGAATAAGAGCCTTAATTGCGCATATTTTATGAATTATGAATAAGAAACTTTAATGTGCCTATTTAGGCCTTTTTTATTTTATATATATATATATATATATATATATATTTTTTTCTGAAAAAGAGTCTAGTTTATAACATGAAAGTTTGGGTTTGAAAGGGTTTAGTGGGAGGGGGAGGGGAACATGTGACTTGGCCTGACCTTGACAGTAGGGATGTTCGATCTTGGATCGATCTTTTAGAAAATTGATTCTTTCCCCTCGATTAATCGATTTTTTTAATCGATTCAAAGGCCTTGATCTGATTCACGTATCGATTCTTTTTCTAGCGATTTCTAAAAGATCGAATCGAAAGATCGAAACAAATCAAAATTTCAAATCAATTAAGGAAAATTTAATTTTGTTGTTGGCCTTAGGAAATGTTTTGTTGACTATTAGTACTAGGAAAATTTCGAAACCAA
>CABFOV010005797.1:16642-28165 GCA_902141375.1 Timema poppense
ACACTTCCCCGCTCCTCCACTCAATACATTTTGACGCCACCCCCACCCTCGGTACCTTTTGACACTTCTCCCTCCCCTCGATACATTTTGACACTTCCCCCCTCCCCTTGATTCAATGTTGACACCTCCCACACTCCTCCCCTCAAAACATTTTTGCTGCCCCCACTCCTCCCCTCGGTGTAAATTTCTAGGTGCGCCTCTTTTGGTTAGTGTAGAGCAAACTTTATTTACATGAATCGTTAGATCGATATTTGGAAGATCGATTCAATGCACTCGATTTTTTGCCTGAATCGATACTACGTTTCTTGATCTAGATCGATCCAGAGAATCGATTCAAAGCCCATGAATCGAACATCCCTACTTGGCAGACTATGTTTAGAACATCACGCCCAATAATAAGAGGTATTAGGATGGGAGTGAGTAGAGGGATGGGAGAGGGTGGTGTGAAGTGGTCCAACAGCCTTAGCCTGACTGACGTGGATATTAGAATAGTTTACCACTCGGTTTAACCATCATTATTTCAGTACGTGATTGTGTCTTTTAGAGTCAACTTCTGGCTTGGTGACTTTGTTTACTGATTTTTTTTGGAAAAAAAACACTTTTTGTGTTCACTGTGGTGGAAATGCCCAAGGAAAAAAGAAAGCAAAAGCGGTTTATCTAAGCAATGGATAGGTGGTGATACTAATTTTAGGACAGATGGAAAAATCATCTTCTGGCAATTGTGTACTAAATTTAATAATAGAATTCAAAAAAGGTTTGCAATATTTGAAAAATAGCTATCATTCCAATTATTATTTGCTTTAAAATAAACAGCATTGGCTATCCATTGGGTTTTTAAACACAAGTAAACTACTTTTAAACTCTTTCATGGATTTAAGATTTATACTTTCTGACATATATTTTAACGGCTTTAGGGCTATTTCAGAATAGTTAAACGTAATAAATTACGGTTGGTAAAATTACAAATTATGTAAAATTTTTCGTATATTTTAGGTAAAATGTGAGAAGAAATATTATTTAGACCAACACAAACAAACTGCGATGCACTGCAAAAGTTTAAAAGAAAAAACTTGCAGGCAAATATTAATTTCGCAAGTTGTATTTCCTGACAATTGTGAACAATTTTACTCTGAATTGTGCGCTGCGATGGTAGCCGCGAATATACCATGGACGAAGCTAAACAATCCCATTTTAAAAGGTTTCCTCACAAAATATACCAACAAGCCGATCACAGATGAATACACATTGAGGAAGAATTACTTACATCCCCAATACTTATCCGTAAGTTTTTTGTTTGTTAATCTATTTATTTTTTACATTTTAATTTCAAAGATAATTTAAATTAATTGGAGCTGTGCACTTTTGTTTACTTACATAATTATTTGTTTTGAATATTAAGTGAATTTTTACTCCTTTCCAGACCAATGAGAGGATAAAAGAAAATATTGGAGATTCCTACTTTTGGGTAAGTGTCGATGAGACAACTGACCGTTGCGGCAGATACATCGCAAATATCGTGGTCGGTAAACTTGACTCCACAGGACCCAGTTCTCCGCACTTGATTGCCTCAAGAGTGCTTGAAGTCGCTAACAGCTCGACAATTGCCAGAGTTGTCCGCGATTCTCTACGTAAGTTGGATTTATATAAGTTTTAACATTCGGAACTTTATCCTATGTAATTCTGTGAGACTAAATATTTATTTTATTGTTCTGTTACAGGAGTGCTTTGGCCATCAGAAAACAATGACGAGAAGTTTATGATGCTGCTGACAGATAGCGCAGCACATATGCTAAAAGCTGGGGCAAGTTTGAAGGTGTTCTACCCAAAACTAATTCACGTTACCTGCCTAGCACACGCCGTTCACAGAGTCGCAGAACACATTCGTGCACAGTTCTCGAATATAAATGCTGTAATTTCATCTGTCAAAAAAGTATTTCTGAAAGCTCCTTCGCGCATAGCAACATTTAGGGAAAAATTGCCAAAAACACCTCTTCCACCACAACCAGTTCTAACACGTTGGGGTACCTGGTTACAAGCAGCAGTGTACTATGCTGACCACATGGACAAAATTCAAAGGGTACGTGTATATTTTTAAGAAAACAATTTTTCTATTTATTCAGAGCTAGATACTTAAATAATTTTTCCTATAATTCTATTATAGCTTGTTAATTTTGTTCAGAATTTAAATAATGAATTGATTCTCAATAATTTCAGGTAATTCAAACATTTGATGAAGAGGATGCTGTGTCAATAAGAGAGGCAAAGGTTGCTACATCTTCTAGCACTGTTGTGTCTGATTTGGCCTATGTGAAGAGCTATTTCGGCAACCTTCCTAGAGTTATCGTGTCACTGGAAGCCAGGGATCTGGGTTTAATAAAATCAGTGAAGATAATGCATACAATACAATAAGGTGTGAAGCAAACCCCTGGACCTGTTGCCTCGTCAGTCGCAACAAAACTTGAACAAGTACTACAACGAAATCCCGGGTGGAGAACAATGGTAGCATTATCAGACATCTTGGGAGGGCAAAGCACGCCATTGAAGGAGATAAGTTTAAACTCTTCAGAATTGTAAAGTTTAAAATTTTGTCCCTTGACATCATGTGAAGTTGAGAGAAGCTTTTCAAACTATAAAAATATTCTATCAGACCACAAAACAAATTTCACTTGTGAAAATCTAGAAAAGTCTATATAAATTTTACATTGATTATTGTGTGCCTATTTTGGTGTCTATATCCTATATTTTTAGTGACTGTATGCCTGCCTATTTTAAACATTTTTGGTGCCTATGAATCCGGTCCCTAGTTATATACAATCCACCTCATAACACCCTATCTCTTTCCGATGCATTCTAATGCTATCCTCTCTTCTGCACCTAGGTCTTCACAGTGGTCTCTTCTCAATGGGTTTGCCAGTCAATAACCTGAAAACGATTCTATATTCTCCCAAAAACGCCGCTTGTCCTTCCTACTGTAATTTACAAGACCTAACTATCCTAACAATTTCTTGTGATTCTTACAGGGTATGTGACTCATCATTAAGTAACTTCCTCCACTCCCCCATATTCTCATTCCTTTTTGAACCCAATATCTTCGTGAGCACCCTGTTGTCGAATACACTAAATATCATCATGTAAGGTAAGAGACCACGTTTCACACCCATAGAGAACAACTAGTTAAACTAATGTTTTGTATATTCTGAGTTTTACATTTCTTTAAAGTTGGTGAGGTATCAACAACTTACTGACCGAGTAATAGCAGACATTGCCCGAATGTATTATTTTACTAATTTACACTTTAATATTCTTATTGATAGTTAAAATTAATCCTAAATATTTAAACTCACTGTGTCAAATGATATGTTGTTCGAAGTAATCTCTAAAATAAGCTTAATCATCTGCATATTCTAATAATCCCATTGTACCATTTAATGTCAAACCTTCCCTACTCTTTTGGATTACCCTAATAGCACACTCTGAGGCTTGATTAAAAAGTAATGGTGAAAGTGCATATCCTTGTTTCAATCCACTAAAGTATTTTGAAAGTATCTGATAAATGACCAGCCCATACCACACCCTGCCACTTTATCAGTCAAAATAAAAGTCAGTATATGAAACTGTTTTTGTGTACCATCCTAAATAGGTCTAATCCTGGAGTGTGTGTGTGTATGTGGGAAGGGGGGGGGGGGNTACCTTTTAGCAGTGCAAGGCCGCATTTCACTTTACAAATTTCTCTTAGGACTGCACTTTTCATGTAGGCCCTACAATACATTTTGGCAAAATTATAAAGCAGTAATTTACCTGAATTTAAGATAATGTATTTTTAGGAACCAATAAAGGAGCAAACGGTTTTAAAGTCAACTTTTTTTCATTTTTATTCAACGAGGATATATTTTTTTAATTATAAATTCACTAGATAATCACAAAATAACTTTTTTTTTTACAATAACACATAAATTATAAAAGTTTTTTCCGCTTTTTCTCATTTTTCTCTTTGTGGATCTTTATTAATTTTTCAATTCTACTCTAAATAATATATGCCTTAATATTGTATGTACATGCATACTTAAAGTAGGCTTATCCATCAGTGTTTGATAAGGATTATCATGAAACTAGTAGAAAAACCCTTAATAAAGGTGTTATATATACTGAACATATCAAAAGCTAATTAAACACTTAATTTCATACTGTAGGAATAAAATTTAAATTTGAGCATGTATAATTTGAGCATGTAAAAATGTACCGACCATGGATTCAAAACTAAACTTACAAAATATTATAACAATATTGTGCACTTTTTTATTATTTTGGACCAAAATTTGTAATTATGATTGACAAATTTATTTAAATATACATTCACAGCTTCAAAGACGCTTCCAATGAAATAATGTGTACTGAAGCATTTTAATTATGTCAATTTGTTATATTACTAATTAAGATGGGAATGTAGGGAAGGTGAGATAAGGTGTGTGTTCTTGACAGTTATTGTATCAACACTTTTATGGCCTAAATAAATAAAATATTGCTTAAGTACAAACATAGTTTTTAATTTTCTTCCCATGTTGATATCAACAGTTGTTGAATCTGTCATGAACATAGTGTAATTATATGACAAACTTTTTAAATGAAGAGAAAAAGTTTTCATTAAATTCCAGGAAACCCTTGACAGATATTATAGAACTGTTGATTTCAACATGTGAAGAAAATTAAACTATTTCTAGTTAAGCAATCTTTTTTAAATTCACTTTGACCATGTTGACAAATGTTTTGCTATAAAAGTGAAAAAACAGTGAACTTTTCTCACATCCTTACCATAATATACTTTAGCCATTTATGAAAGTGTCGGAGAGTATAAAAATAAAGGAGTTTGAGTCAAAGGATTGGCTTACCAAATCCACTGCCCTGATTAAAACTTAGCATAAATAGAGCTACATTCTGTGTGTGTGTGTGTGTGTATCTCTGTGTACATACACACACACACACACACACACACACCCATTGATAGGTAGGGAACTACTTTAAATTGTATTAGGACTATCATTGGGTTTTGGGTTCAAGAAACATTTAGCTTTTAAGAAATATTTCCCAATCTTTGATAAAAAAAAAGAAGAAGATTAAAGCATTTTATATTGATAAAATATAATTTTGAACATAGTATCTGTCCTTAATAGGCTCAAACAATCTAAGCCACTCGTATAGAAACATTTACCCCCACCTAATGTGTTTAGTGAGGACTCTAACCAGATACATTTTGCAGGGCCCTCCATCCTTTGGGCTGTAATACTGTACCGACAATTTAAGGAATAAAAGTAGTTTATTTCTGGTGTCCCAAGTGTCTCAGCAGTGACGAGTGAACCCAAACACTCCCGATTATGTTCCAACACACCCAAAACCATTCACTTCTCCTTGTTTACTAGAGCAGTCATTTGCCTGTCCAAGGTTAATTTGTACAAAAACTTAATATTTTTCTTCACGAAGCAAAAATAATTTATAAAATAAATTAAATTATGTATTTATTTTATTATTTAAAATATACATACATACTTCATACAGCTTAACCAGTTTTTTTGAGTATCCCAAACTTAGCTAAAATGTCATATAATTTGTTTCTTTTACTGAATCATAGGCCTTTTCTAACTCTATATATAAATGATGTACTGTCATGTTGTATTCTAATATTTACAGAGCAGTAAAAATTTGATCTTTTGATCTATTCTGTTAAAGCCCACCGGTGACTTGGCGGTCTAGGGTTAAGGTGTCAGGCTTCTGTGCTGGCGGCCGAGGTTCAATCCTCGGTTGCGGCAAAGATTTATATGATTACCAAACCCTTCCTTCACCTCTGACAAGACATCTTGTGAATGTGGGGAATGCCTAGTCTCCACCGTGGTTCGGATTCTACGTTAAACTGTAGGTCCTTCATTTCATCTCACAATCACCCTACCATTACACAGTAGCGTAAGTGTGTATAACCCGAACGGGTAGTAAGACGCGGTGCTAATAATAATAATAATGTTAAAGTCCACAATGAGAGCCCCAATTATTTCTTGTACATATGGTATCAATCTCATTAAAATTATATTAAATACAATTTTTTTGTATGTTGGTAGTAAATGAGAATCCCTATAGACCTCATACTGTTTAGATGATAGTAAAGGATTGTGAAAGGATATAACTATATTTGAACAAGAATGTAGGATATTACTCATATTAGCAGAACTTACTTAAGTAATAAATGCATCAACAATCTGAAATACTGGGAAGTGTGAGCTATAATTTCACTGCAGTCACACAGCAACTTTGGACTCGTGGATCTATGTAGTGTATGTTTAACACTGTTAAAATACTATACTAATATTATATAATACTAGAAAAGAAGGGGTGGCAAGTTCCCTGGGAAGAAATATACTAGAATTTCTTTGTACCAAGAAAAACTACTTATGGGGGAAGTGTGAGGGGGAGTAAAGCAAGTTGAAATTAAAACTAAAATAGCAATCTACTAGAGCTAGTCAAGCATGACAATTGAACAAGCCGGTGTAAAGCTATGTACCCTAATTTTGGTTGGTAAAACAGTTTATAAAATTCAAACATATTTCTTTGAGGACAATATTGGTAAAATTTTCCTTTATTATTTGCAACATTTTTTTTTCTCTCTCTCTCTCTCTATATATATATATATTGATAAAATCTATAAGAAAAAAGTGATAAGTGCAGATATGACTTGAAATTTGAATTTATTTAAATTGTTATACTAATTTTGGTAAATACCAGGTAATTTTCCTATTACCGAAACTAGCCCTTAAATTTATATTAGGAGTTTAATTTTAACCTTTCTTATCTCTTCTTCTTGCAGGTGTAGCAATATATTATTTGAAAGAGCCCAGGGAGTTGACATAAAGAAATAACTGAGGAGTTTTGTGTCATCATGCCAAAACAAACGCCCCCTCGTGGACACTTTTGGCCCAGGCAGGCCGGTAGGAGGTTTGGCTACACCTCAAGAATGTCCCCCAACATTTTCTCTGTCTACATACCACTTCAGAGGGTACATTCCTCTCGGCTGCCATCAACAGGAAACACAGATTGTCACAGATGAAATACCATTAAATTCCAAACTGCAGGGTCAGTATACTCGACTATGAGCCTGAAGGATTGCCGTTTAAACCTAGCCAGATGTACTGGAACGATTCTCTAACAGTCACAACTTCACGTACACTCTCAGATTTAACCTCACGTTTCCACTTATCTTCTATCTTTTTTTTTACCACGTCTTACTACCCATTTGGGTTATACGCTTATATACTAACTTCGCTATTGGTTTTAGGGATTAGGAAGATTATATTTAAAGAAAGTTTACCTGCATTTGCATGGAGGGAGAGTGGTAAACAATTTTGGAAAAACCACCCTTAGTACACCCGACCAAGATTCAAACTTCGATCTCGTCATTGGAAGTCTAGTCTACTGCGAGAGTAGCACGTTTGACCACACGGTATTGAAGCTGGTCTACTCCTATTCACTAAAGTTAGCTAGAGTAGGATCGTGATAAGAAGAAACTTGTATAAATACAAACTTTTTTTTTGTGGTTAACAGTGATGACATTTAACAGCATTTTTATTTTTATTTTTATGTATTGATATATCTATCCAGAATAACATCTACAAATTAAATGACCTGGCATTTGAATTTGTTAGAATTGTTGCAAATGTCAGACTGCCTATGAATATTAGACTTTAGTTTTAAGTCACTAATCTCTGAAAATTAATTTGCACCAACATTGGGTTTTTTTAAATTCGAAAATGTAGTAAAATACATTTCTGTATAAATCCGCTTCTTAACTGTTACAAGTTATGAAAATCAACTTTGTCTGTCAAAAGTGACAACACATATTTATAATGTGGATAAATACTTAGGCTAACTAGTATTTTATTAATGTGGAATAATGGTAAATTTACTGTGATACCACTATGGTACCGAAATTAGAGCATAAAAAAATATTAATTGTTTAGCCCACACAAGTAATGACATTCATTTTCATACAGACTTCTGTAACAGTATCCCCAACACATCTAATGACTTGAGCTAAAGCTTTCTAAGGTCAGTTCCGGTATAGTATAAATCTAGAAGGAATTATTAGAAAATATCTGTATCTTAAGAGTCAACTTGTTTCTTGCAGTTCCTCTTGCTTAAATTTTTTTAATTATTGAGCCAAATGTGGTGAAAATACCCAAGGTAAAACCAAGCAAAGGCAGTTTATTTAATCAATAGACAGGAGATTAAACCAATTTCACAACAGATGGAAAGAATCATCTTCAATGGACAACCGTGCCTAAGGCACAAAAAGTGTTGCCCCTCCGAAGACAAACATTAAGGTGGACAGCTGGACATCCATTCTACTTAGCTTGCCTCTCAAAAAAAAAAGACTATACAGAATGTCTATTCTTTTCTGATAAATTTATGATTTTCAGTTAACTTACTTTTTATCAAGAAAAGGTGGCTTTAGTTACATAGAACCTATTCAAGTATGGTAAAAAAATTATGATACAACTTATAAGATTGAGCCATATCCAAGGTTGGAGTGTTACCTTTCAGAATAAACAGAAATTACATGAGCACGCACATAAGTTACAGACTTATATATCATTAAGTTATAATTTATAATGAAATATGCCCTTTTATTTAAATCTGCATTTCCATAGGTTTATTGACACAAGTCATAGTGATAGAAAACAATTGCGCATAACTACACTTGTCTCATTAATTTTTAAACTGACTGTACACCATTTGCAATTTTTACTTCCCCATTTAGAAATTTTTTTGTAATTGTGAAAATGTTCAACCTCAAGATTATGATGGATTGACCTTTAATGTGAGTCACCATCCTCTATGTGCCTGTTTGTCTGTATACCTCAAGATATGTATGGCCAAGATAATTAGATGAATTTAGTTCAAATTTAATATTTAGGCGTAACTTGGATGTTATATATTCATACCTTTAGATGAGACAGTAATATTTTATTTTTAGCTCTATGAGCAAATCCTGAACAGGTGGGCCTAATAAAATGTGATACAAAACCAAACTAGAAATTCTAGTTCTAAATTTAAAGTTTCTGATAACTCATCATCATCATAAAATGTTTAGGTCAGTTTAGTGAAATACCTCCATCCTCCTCTATTCTTCCCACATTAATTTCTTCCATTCTTCGCCTTTCAATTGAACATTTTCTATTATATCTGTTCCTCCTATCTCTTTCTTGGCCTCCCTCAAGTGGTCTTTTTCTTACATACATTTTCAGCATTTTCTTTGGCATCCTCTCTTTTTCCATCCTCAATAGATGCCCAAACCATCTCAGTCTTGCTTCTTCTACTATCTCATGTGGGCTACTTACTCCCTATACCCCCACTCTTCTCCAGTTAACTTAATTCCTAATCTTGTTTCTCCTCACAAACTTCATTCCCAAAGCCTCCACTTTCCTTATCCATGTTTCTGCAGCTGATTTGATAGGCCTAGTTGATATATGAAAATCAATAATTTTTTTTCCAAACCACCATTTTCACTTGCTGCTACCACTCCCCACACTTCATGTTGGCACTAAAGTGTAGTAACTAAAAAAACTAAGACAAAACTAAAACTATTGCAGTGGTGGTTGCGCTTGGCAGCTTGCTGGATGAAACCTGGCGCGGTTCCCAACCCACACACACACACAGTCCAGACAACTTCTAAAAATAAAAATAATAAACTACATCTGAATGATCTATTATGCATACTACAAGCAAAACAAATGCCAAGTAATCCATTAAATGAAAGTTTAGGTAAGTTGTAATCTTGACATTGAAACAATGAATGAAACTGAATCATCCATTTGAACTTTATTTTTAAGAAATGGGGACTCTCTATCAACATTATTCATTGCAGATAAGATTGTGTACACTCCAATCTTCTGAGGAAGAGCCTGCCACTTTCGATAGATATTATAATTGGGTAGTTTACCTACAAAATAATACTAAAACTTAACCTAATAAAATAGTAAAATGTTATCAAAATAGCCTCTATTTTTATTTTATAAAAGGCACATCCTATGAAAATTGGTCTGTATTTTAAATTTTACTATGATTAAATGTTTCTATAGTCCTAGTTGTTTATTTTAAAATGTTTCTATTACACATTTAGCCCTAGCTTACATGGATACATGAATACAAAAATTCAATAGTAGGCCTATTATAGCCCTATAATTGTTTAGTTATTTTGTAGATTGTTTTATTGCTAACTAGAAGAAGTAGGCCATCTGGTGTTGCTCGTGATAACCATGCTATGGATTGGCTAGCGCTACCCCTAGCAAGGCTTTTACTTGCTTCAAACATATATAGAAAAAAAAAATCTTTTCATTTTATTTCTTCCAACCCAATTTTTAATTATTTAAAAAAATAAACCCAAATTTTAAAATTTTGGCTTCGTGATGCATATGTTCCTGCAAAAGGCCAGCTATGCCTAATTTTTAAATTTCAGCTCTCTGCATGGGGTGGCTATTGCACAAAGCTCTTAACAGACATAGGCCTACACACAGATACACACATTTTTTATTTTTATTAATATAGATAATTAAAAGTAAGATCTAAAGTAGTGCATTAAAGAACTAGTTAATTTTATTTAATACTTAATAGGTATGTAGTAAAATATTTTTATTTTTACTTTAACACATAATTATTTTGTAAGTAGGTATATGGGGCCGGCCGCAATAATAACTACCGTCCTAAATTTAAATGCAATTTATTCAGCATAGGCTATTCTTTAAAAACTCGCTTGATCCAACACTATATATTCCACTTTACCCTCTCATATAGATGTACACACCAAAATATGTAGGGCCTAGATCGGTTCTGGTTCTATGAACAAAAATTTTAAATGTTCCAATTGGAGGGAAAAAAAAGTTCCCGTTCTTTTCGGTCCTTTAAAATTTACATTTACTATGGGATAAGTGTGAATAAAGTAGAATTAATACCAGATGTACTCACATTTATGTGGAGGTGATCAGAAACAATCTAGGGAAAAACACCCTCACTACACTCAACCGGGATTTAAGCCTCGACGTCACCATCATCAGCAATCCAGTCTGTTATGAGGGTACCTAGCATTAAGGACCACAGCGCCACTAAAGCCCAATAAAGTGGGTGAGATACTGTACTAAAATTGTGTATTTAAATATAGTGATTTCATTTTCAAATTAATGTCAAAGAAATACTTTTTTTATAGTTCCAATTCTCCCATGGTTATGCATCTTTACAAAAAAATTAAAATGACAGGAACATACAAAAATAAGCTAAACATGGCACAAATTCCATAAACTATGACTTTTTGATATTTGAAGTCAGAGATATTAAGGATCTAGATACAATTTGTAACCCTCCTTTCTGCACTCCTATTAATGTAAACTGACCAGTTAACAGCTAGTTTTAGCATTAGGAATAAGTTAATCTTCTTTCGTATTAAACTTAAGACTGTTAAGAGGTCGTCGTCGTCGTCGTCGTCGTCGTGCC
>CABFOV010005797.1:28223-39702 GCA_902141375.1 Timema poppense
CCCGTATTCTTTCCTCCTAGACATTTAACAAAGGCCTATTTACCAGGTGACTGAATGACACTTTTCTAACCTAGTTAGAAAATAAATATAGGTTTATCCTACCCTCAGAAAAAATACCGAAAAAGCTATTTATTTTTCAAAATAGAGTACACTCAATGAAAGAAGGGCATAAAATACCATTGCCAAAATAATTGTAGAAAGTTAGAACATTTGAGAAGGGATAATAACCTTAATTGACCTAAAAATATTTAAAGATTCCAAATCTGGATTCCGTTCTTAAGAAATTTATTTCTGGGTTCCGTTTCGGGTTTGACTCCCTGGTCCTGAAATCCCCTTAAAATAAAGGCTAGCCTATGCTAGGATGTAAGCATTATACACTAAATGAATTAACTTTTACCTCAAATTGGAAATCCGTTTAATTTAAGACAGTTCATTTATATATTAAAAATAAACTATAAATGTATAGCTTTAAAAATATTACTTAGTTCAATAACGGTTTTAGCTGGACAAACATAAATAACATAAAATACAAATTTGGTTTATACTATTATTTCTAAGGATACCTTGATGACTCACCTTTATGCCACTCTAATCTGATCTACCTGTCAACTTGACTCAAACACATTTTTATTTAAATACACATGCACACAAATAGAAACACTTTCTGAATTTAATACATCTTTTTTCCATTTCATATCATTCATTTATAACCAAAACAACACTAATATTTACGAACACTAATCAACGTTTAATGACACTATTACATAAACATGGCGGACATACTTCCAGAACGACAACTTTTATACCAAAGACAAAAAAATCAGTAAAGATGTTTATTAGAAATCAATCGAATAAGCATTATAAAAATATCGAAACATACGTAAGACTCATAAATATTATAGGTAAACATAAAATATTAAAATAGTTGCTACTTAACAATATGGTAAAGCTTTATACATTACGCTCTCTTAGCGTTAATATCGAACTATTTTAAGTCAGAAATAGGCTAGTGCTGAAACCTGTCAGCGTAATATAGAACTATTTAGCTATTAAGGTCGATATCTTACCGATGACGAAAAACTTTTCAACTGTTGCGCTCAGTTCAAACATACACTGCTAGAGGTCACAGCTACAAATCGGTTTGGTTCAAGATCCGCATATATACAATAAGGTAGAGCATAGTATATTTGATAAGAAACTAAATTTTTAACAGCAGTGTGCTCCAATATTTCATGACTCATGGACTAATCTAGAAAATATAGAGGGATGCAAGAAAAATAAAAATGTAATTGTAGTGTTAACACATAAGTAGGGCTCATATTTAAAATTAAAGATAGTCAGAACCAGTATTCTAATACAGCGATAATTGTTTGGCTGCAAAGGATGAACATTCTATATCAACCAGTCCCAGCGTATAGTGGGGTCAGTCATACTTGAACGAATATTAGTACAATGTTTATTTTAGACTTAATATGCACCCCATGAATGATTAAATAATGCCGCGGAGAGTGGACTGAACAGCTCTCGTATGTAACATAATAATATTAGTCTAATTTAACAAAAATTATCAAGTATATATTACTATTTTACTAGAGTAAAAATGAGATTGGTCAAATACTCAGAGCTGTGACGTAACATCAATAGCATGGGCCCTGGTGCAACTTTTTCAAACCTAATGGGCCCCTAAAAATATGTATATTTTCAAAAGGTGAGCATTCTAAAAAAAACATGTGTATTAATTAATTAATTAATTGCGTAAATATATATTATCAAATGCTAAAATAAGTTTTAAATAATATATATCAACTTTGCTAAATAAGCCTGGGTGAGACAAAAAATATTTACTACTCAAAAAATATTATATAGTGGGAATACAACATGACGGTTCACTAATTATACATAGATTTATATAGACCTATGCTTGAGTTAAAAGAAACTAATTATATAAAATTTTAGTTAAGTTCAGGATACCTAAAAAACTTGTCAAGCTAATAGCCGTATGTTTGACTGTTACAATTATTAGTGGGAGGATATTTTACGAAATAGCTGTCACTTATTCAATACTTTACAAACACATTAACGGATTGAAACAAGAAGATGGATTTTCCCTATTACTTTATAATCCAGCCCTAGAACAGGGGTCGCCAGGATTTCGATCGCAAGCTACCGGTAACTCGCGGCGGCATTTTCGGTAGCTCGCGTGGGTAGTAATATATCTTGAGCAGCAATACTAATTTATATTTAACTTAAGAATTCCAACACTCTAAGTAACCAGTGACATGCCGGCCGGGCAAAAGGGATAAAAGTGGCACCTGAAGTGACTTATAAATGTGGTCGGATAGAAAAGGGTTGTTGTAAGGTGGGTGGCAAAATATCAGTCTTATCTCGGGAGAGTGGCTCAGAGAGTTCTCGGCTTACACTAGATGTGTGTACTCACGTTCTGTATTGTCGAATCGCAAATACTCTGGTTGCTTTATAGTCGTTTCATAGTGGCTTGCTTCTGCATGTTTTTGATTTGAGTGAGGCCATATATTTTTTGTTTTTAATTGTGTTATAAATTTATTATGAATAAAAATACAAAACAAAAACGTTTTACTTTCATTCAGAATGGGAGGAGAAATACTTTTCCACTGAAGATAAGGGAACAAAATGTGTTTACTGTGCAACGCAAGTGTATCTGTAGGCAAACTAGATAATATAAAACGACATTATAAAACAATTTATTTGGCGATGAACAAAGACTTTCAATTAAATACGACTTCAAGTAAAGAGAAAGTAAGACAGTTAAAAAAATCTGCTAAATAGATAGCAGTCAGTTTTTACTAAATATATAGCAAAAAATAAAGCTGCCTCTTTAGCATCTTACCGGAATCCCAAATCATTGCTAAAAAAAAAGAAACCTTCACAAGATGGTGAAATAATAAAATAAACAATTCTAGAGGTTGCAGATACATTATTTGTTGAAAAACTACTTGGCTAAATGTTATTATTTCTCACTTCCACTTGACAAATCAATGGATGTGAGTGACACTTCTCAGTTAGCCGTGTTTGTAATTTTTTTGTTTGTTTTTTAAATGAGACACTTTTGAAAATTATTCCATTAAAAGGACTCACTACAGGTGAGAATATTTTCTTCAAATTCAAAATATTTATTTCTTCAGAAAATATTCCTTTACACAAGTTTGTCCGTATCACAGCCTATGGGGCTCCAAATTTAACTGGTATAAAAAATGGGTTCACTGTTTTGTGTAAGAAAGATTAAAGTTTGACACAATTTGTTTCTTACCATTGTATTCTTCACCAGAAATCACTTTTTGCAGAGTTTTTAAAATTCAATTAGATTATGAAGCTTGTAAAAATTGTCAACTAAGTGAGGGCTTATGCTTTTCAAAGTGGTTGTTTAAAGCACTGACAGACGAGCTTAATTGCCACATGGAAGTAAACTGATTGAAGTCTTTATGATGGTATGGAACTTATTGTGATATTTGAACCGCGAGACGGCACCAATAATAATGATATGGGATTATATTGAAATATTGCCCCGTGATTGAAGTAGCTAGTAAGGCGTACGGGAGCCCCACTTTCACTAACAGGCTAAAACACTTTTTTACCGGTGACGTAATTATTGCGTAATATATCACAACACTCCCCCCCTGGTATTTTACGATGACTCATACCTGGTGCCAGTTTGGCGGCTTGACAAGACAGGAATAGATCACGACATGAATGATGTCGCAACCTTCCTCGGCAGTGGGTTTTCCTTGATGACTGGCGCCAGTTTGGTGGCTCGACAAGACAAGCCTCCTCAATCTGTGTGACTCATACATGGAGCTAGCTTCATGGCTTGACAAGACAGGAATAGATCGTGACCTTGAATTATGTCACAATCTTACCTGGCAGTGGGTTTTCCCCGATGACTGGCGCCAGTTTGGCAGCTCAACAAGATAAGTTGAGACAGGAATGGACCATAACCTTGAAATCGTGAGGTAGTCTAAGAGGTCATTGACCCTGTTCATATTTGGTGACAGTTTGACGGCTCGATCAGTCGATATTCGTATATGCGTGTAAGGGGGACAGAAATATTTGCATGAATAAAACAGGATATTTCAAAACATATATTCATTAAACATTAAAGGATTTACATCATATATTAAAGGTTTTAAACAAATCATACATAATATTTATAATGAACTTTTACAGAAGTGCCGCATATATTCATTCATACGTTTTTTCTACAGTGTCTCTTAGATTCGTTTGTAAAATTGTTTTTAGTTCACAGTCCAGCATGTAATAGTCCAAATAAACGACTTGAGTTGTAGCACTGATAAGATCCAAGTTTTTTATGTGCGTTTACACCGTAGGCTGTTCGAGATCGATGACATCCGCTCATTCTGTAAGCGTGTCGCATACATCCATGACGAGTGTGTCAATCAAATCGATGCAATAGCGTACCACGGGTGTCGACCACGCATCACATCGGTCGACGGCAGCGTCGATGAGGTTCCACACATAACAAAGACGCGCCCAGCTAGGTGCTAGATAGGTGACCCATTTGAGTACGGCGTCTTGTTTCTTGCTGATGACGACCATACAGTTACCACACATGCGTCTCAGAGAGATTTCACGATTAGTCAGACTAATCTTCTGAAGAGGTTGGGTGTTGCTGAAAAACTTTGATATGACCGGCTTGTAGTTGCCCATTTCTTACCACTGTGTACGGTTAAGCACCGGACATTTCCCTCGGCATTTTTCTAGCTGGACATAGGGCGTAAAGTTGTTCTTGACACTCATGCCGACGATTACTTGCTTTGCGACGACTTCTTCCAGCGGGACCAAAGTGTTGAAAATACTGGTGATGGCGAGCGGCTTCAACGGCTTTGCATTGCGGGTGCAAACGTCCATGATGTTTGTTCGCTTCGATGACTATAGCATTTATGGTCTGAATGCCACCGGAACGCCCCTTTTATATGCGCACGCTGATTGAACGCAGCCTCTTGAGGGGTGGCAGGACACTACAGTCTTAAAAATGTGTTGTAATATCGCACACCCTTAGCGTCGTTGCCTGTATGTTTGGTGGGCGAGAATAGTCTTGGGAATGTTTTAATCGGAATGTTCTGGGCGTGATAGAGAAGGTACAGAAGAAAGTAATAGGCGCAAACATCTGAGGCGAAGCTTTGAATTTGTAGCGTGCTATGATACATGTGGGAAGTGTTTCTGCCAGATGTGAATTTATATGGGGCGGAAAACCATAACCGTCAAAATATACTCCCACGCCATTCTTGTCGCTAAAGATGGTGACCCAATGCGTCCCAGGCTTGGTGTGAGGATCAGGGTTGATAGCTAGGGCGGCCGGTCGAGCTATTTATGCGGGTAGTAGAACAACAGGGAAAATACCCGACCGTAAAGAACGAAACCACGGATTTGTTTTCAGCACACGTTTTATGGTGTGCGTGTCCATCTTCAATCACCCAATCTCGAAGTCCCCAAACGATAGAAGCCGAACCGAAATTCCATATAGAATTATGTGCCATGCACATGTTACGGCCCCCTTTAAGTGTTTTCAAAAAGGAACAACCTCTGTCGTAGAGGTCTACGATGGGTGTAGACATGTATTTGACTAGAAACTTTTTCTTTTCTGTCCCATTGACGTAGACGGTTTCTGCACGCGTTGTGGCACGGGAGATGAGGGATTCGAGCAGGCTGTAATCCACATCACCACTATTCCAGGGAATACCGTGCAGTTTGTTGACGATATAAGCTTGCTTTTTAGGGCATCTGAAAGTTTATCGAGAGCGTATGGAAGTTTTAACACCCAATGTTGAAGTAATGTACCGTATACAGATAAAACACTCAGTTCCTTGATGATAAACTGTTTGCTGTCGTCTATGGAGCTCTGGAAATCCACACTTACGTTCATGATTTAAATGACGAGTGTAAGTGGCGGAAATCCGTTTATATTAACTCCCATAATCGGTCACGAGATTTCTTTCCTTGTCAATGGTGATGATGTTGGCAAACTCCCCGTACACGATTCAATTGACGGTTTCGGTTAGAGCTCTGGTGAAACTCACTTCGATGCTCAGAGAGCCATGCCTCGTCAAAGTCCAATGCGATGTCATGTGGGCGGACAGATCTGGTGTGAGATCGAAAGCCATGAGATGATATCCTTTAGGGAAGGCTTCCCGTGTGATGTCGCTACCTTTGTTTATGAAATGGATATGCGTTCCAGAAAACAGTGTTTGGTAGAACATGACCTAGTTGCCATTTGAAAAATCATCGTTCTGTAACGGTTTCAACGGCACTTGTTCCCCGCACACGTACAGCGAGAAATGGTACATGCTGTAGGTTTGGCAGTTAAACGGGTTCTTGGTGAGGTCTCCATTGAACGCCGCGTTTGATACAAATCCCACGGTGCATAGTTTGGGTAACTGTCCGGTGAATACGTTGTCCAGTAATTTTCTTTGCACATCCGTTGGAATAGTAAGTGTTTTACTTCCACGCGGGTGATGGGATACTTTGCGGGACTGACGTTTAATGTTTTGGCATGTGCCAACAGTATAGAAGGTGCTACTTCGACACGTCTCACTAAAAGGCCTGCTTCAGCGATGTGAACCTTAAAGTAAAGGAGTTCAGGGACTGCTATAAGACTAAGCCTGTCTCGGGAACGGACCAAATTGGCTCTTAGTTCTGTGCCGTTCAAAAGGCATTTCTCTTGGTTAAACATGTCACCGTGTAAATACCCCAAAAGATCCATGGTCTTACTTTTTACGGCGAGATTTCAACAGGCCTCAAATCCCTTGTTGCCGGCATTAGCCACCTAAATGTTTCCGGGTCTATCTGTAAACCTCAGAACACAAGACAACTGTGTTCTTTAGGCGTAACTGTTGTAATTGAGCAACGTCACAGTGTACAATCTATAAGCATACGTATTGCTGGGTGGTGAGACTAGTGTTTTGTTTAAAAACACATCCACCTGAGTGAATAGCGAATGCAAACAGTTGTTGACGGGAGTAATTTGATCCACCTCTGTGAAAGCGCTACCTTCGAGTTTCATGACGGCTGCCCTGAGATAGAGCATAGTCTTAGAAAGATTGATATAAAACTCGGCTTGTCGGTAACGGTAAATTCAATGGTCGAATCATCAATAAGGAAAGAGACAGGTATTTACTGGAGCCATTGCCCACTTCCAAGACAGGTTTGCATGGGGGGGAAGGGAATAAGATCGAGTTCACTGCTGGCACACTCGCAGGACTGGGGGTGTAAAAACGACATTTTATATGAAAATATCTACCGCTTATTTCTTGACGTTTTTACGTCGGGCAACGACAGAAGACTGGCATCGATGCTTCTTGCAATACCCTTTATAGCCTGAGCCAGTCATCAGTATCGTTCTTCTGCTCCACATGGCGTTTCAGGCTAGATTCAGCCTCACCGACACGGTGCCGTAGAGACTCTTTGAAAGGACGACGCTGATTGGCGACGTTTGTTAGCACGTCGATACCCGAATGAAGCACCTGTTTTGCAATGTCCTTAGATCCGCCTCTAAGCAACGGTACGACGCTTTTTAAAAGGCCGCTGAAAAAACTTCCTAACCAATGCCCACGTTGATAAGGAATACCATGGTAGATCAAAGATATACATGCCACGTACGGACAGTTCATGTTGAGCAGCGCCAAAAATGAAGTTCCACGCACACTTTTCCAAACTCGAATGGTACATGTTCATCAGTGTCTGTTCGTATATTGATTTCCAGGCTTTCACTTTCCCTTCTAAGTACGGGCATGTAGTGCAACGGATCATAGCTAACTGTCTTATGTATGCTGTAAAGATAGTTTATGTTGCTTATACAGACGACACGTAACAGTGGTGCCACAATGTCACGCATGGGCTAAGGATCGACGTTGTCCATGTAGATGTACATTTGCGAGGGCAAGCCTAGTAGAATGTTGGCGGCGTATGGTGACTTTGATACTTTGATCAGATTAGTCTGAGGATCGAAACCGAGCTGTAGATTTAGTTGACTTGATAGTCAGGAACTGTATATTTGTTGAAGAAGAAACAATGTCCATATTTTTGTTGGGGTTTGTGTACTTGAATACAACTCCGGAATCCCCTTTAAACGCCTCTACTTCGTTTAGAGATTTGATCAATTCATGGACATCTCTGTAGTTTCAAGGAGGGATATGATACTTGATTATTTATTCCACGCTGTTAGCGTCCACCCAGTTGTACCATACAATATTTTGGCCCTAGGGTACGGTGGTGAAAGAAAACGGATATTGAAATTCAACCATATCGACTTCCCACTGTCCTTCGAGTTTGAGACGGTAAGGAAGTTGCGTGGTAAAATTTGTGAGGGTATTTTTCGGGAAATATCCCATAGAGCTGTCGCTCTTCAAAGTGATGTAAAACTGGTCCTTCATGGTAGGGCTCTGACGTAACTGGCAGGAATCCAATATTTAAACTTGGCCGGGTAGCTTATCCACCACACGTACATTTTATTTCTGGCACCATTAACCTTCACACGTAGTATATTATCAACTTTAAAGTTTAGGGAAGACGTACGCTTTGCAATTCGGGTTCGTACGACGTCCCCTCCACCTCCTTGCCATCAAGATCGGTCAGCCTGTAGACGCCAGGTTGTCGCAACACGACACTGATAACTTTGAAAATCTCTTCGCTACAATTGCTTTCGTAGCCCTTTTTAAACAGAATTTTAGATTTGATAATACGCACCGTGTCACCGACTTTAAATTCGGTTTACTATTCGAGATTGGACGCCGTATAGATTATCTCTGACTTGAAGCACATTAGTTTCTGAAATGTTGGCAGGCGCCATCTTGATATTGGAATGTTTTGCGCCGTTGTAAGCGTCAACTAGATCTTGGAGTACGTCCACATACCGTCACGTGTTATTTTTGGTAAAGAAGCGCCTCATGCGCCATTTAAGATTTCTATTGAATAGTCCCACAATGCTTGCCTTCACGTCTGGATTATGAGTGATGTAGTAATGCATGTTTTCTTGCTTGAGAAATTTCCGGACTAGACGTGCCGTGAACTCTGTCCCCTTGTACTTCAGTAAACGTAGAGGTTTACGGCCACTTTGTTTGAAAATGCCCCAAAAGGCGTCTCTCACGATGCTCCCCATCTTGAATGGAAGCGTTCTTGCCCAGGCCATCTTGCTAAACACGTTTATGACTGTGAGCAAGTGCACTTCATCGTCGTTGTATTTTCCTAGACCTCACACATAGTTGAGATCGGCTTACCAGAGATAGTTATATTTGATACCACGTACTTGTTGCAGGGAAATATTTTTACCACTGGTTTGTATAGGGTATAAGCGTCCTGCGCACGAAGATATTCTCGTACTTTTTCGTGAACTTTCTTGGACGCCTTTATGAGCGATGCCGCCCCTGCAAATCCTGCAATATGTCAAGGGTCGTAGTAGATGTCGGTTAAACGGGGAATTAAGCTCGGAACGGTAGCCACCTGTTTTCATTCACCCTTTTCAGTTTCTTCTTCTTAGGGCGTTGCGACGGTGTAAGTGGTTGTGGTACCGTCGTAATATTTCTAATGGGTGCCAAACGTTTCGGGCTTACAATAAATTCTTTCGGAAAGTTTATTTTTTACAGCTCCGTGAGAAACTCTCGCCACCCAGACGGCTCACTGTATCTTCTTGCTATGACCAGATCGTTGATTAAATCCACAATATTGGATCCACAGAGAGACTTATCATGAATACTCACTTCTTCATTTGGGTCCCAAGAGATTCCGCCTCAGGAAATAATATGTTCTAGTAAAAGTTAAACTCTTTTACGTGCCTGTGCTGGTACAGTATTAAGTACAGAAGGATGTTATGTACAGACACTTCAGGGGTGGTGGTGGTGGTATTTTCAAGTTTTGAAGTGAGAATTTTTTCCATTTCCTTGTCCAGCTCGGAGACCACTAGATTTGTGGCCGATGCCACTTGTTGGTGGTGTTGCGTATAATTGTGTAATGTGCCCGGGGACACCAATGCCATCTTTTTCATGAGTTCCATTATCTACTTGTTGAATAAGGAACAGAGGACACTGCTGAATAAAGGGGCTAAATGTAAGGGTAAAAACGCTCCTCCTTTAAGAATGAGTAGTCGTCTCTTCTTCTTCCAACACTCTCTTCATTTGACCAACTTACGCAACACCTGCTTTTGAGCACGTAATTTTGTCTTCAGCGCATTTTTCTACGGCACCCACCCTTTTAAAATTTTGTAATCACATTCGCAAACAGAGTTAATCAGTTACTTTTCTGCCCTTTTCAGCAAGGTGACACGTTGCTGCAGGTTCATACGATGCATCGCACGTATCAGAGGGGCCTGCTTCAGCACTTTGGGACTCATGGTTATGAAATGATCTGTAATCGGGAAGTGTTGGTGTTTTTATAGCTTTTGTGTTGTAAGTACACGCAGTACCCGACATTTGTTTGCGTTCTATATCTGAACTATTCGGGTGTACCTTGTTTGAAATCTTACAATATATACACGTGAGGAGCACTTGTAGCATTAGTGTAAGCCTCTTGTAAGACACGGGGAGTTTCAAGACAAACTTGACGTGCAAATTGTTGAATCTGAGCTTTATCCCTGGGATTTTTAAAAAGCACGATATAATGTGCGTTTAAGGAAATGTCTCTTTGGCCCTTGCCCTGGTGGAATATATTTTGTGTAATGTACATTATGCTTATATTTTGATGGTACCAACCTTTAGGGAAAAGATCAACGACCACTTTGTTGCCTTAACGCATCCTGTCATCGAGGATTATCAGATGTAGAAAGTCATTACAGATGTCATCCATTTCCGGCAAACCCTTACAGAATATGACGTGGGGACTTGACCCGTCTTGTTCGAGTCCCGGCTTCCATAGAGCATAATACCAGGTGATTATTTTATCAAATTTAACGCCACATATTGTGTCCAAGTTACGGATAAATTCGGCAACAAAATGTGACTTTCCACAACAGGAAGGGTCGCTGATGATGGTCAAAAATGGGTGTTTCAACTTGTTTATAATGTTTGAGTCTCGGCTTAAAAGATAAATGAACTTGTATTTATAGGATAGTAGGGAGGTGGGGGTGTAGACGTTAAAACACAAACATAACAGTTTAATTACAATATTTATTTACAATAATTAAAGTATAGATTTGAATATTTATTTACAAACATGAAAAGTATACTTGGAATATTTACAAAAAGTATTTTGGTGGCACCATACTAACTGCAAGACAACAAACTGCTTGACAAGCTATAACAAAATATTTGGAAGGCTGGGTGGGTCAAGTGGCCGACACGACTTGGACCAACTGCTAGACAATCTCAAGTATAGGAGTACAAAGTGATAGACAACCAAGCGGTCGACACGAAAGACCAAATCTGTAAAAAGACCAACTGCTAGACACCCAGAAACGACATAGACCAAGTGATCGACACGAGCTGGACCATGTGATAGA
>CABFOV010005798.1:0-39697 GCA_902141375.1 Timema poppense
CAGTTAAAATAAAAGAAAAAGAAACATGGCCGTAGTATAGAAAAGATGAGTTTACATTATATTAACTGAAAAGAAGAAATATCAATATATTTACTTTAAAATATGATCGCGAATATTAAAAAGACAGGAAAAATCGATATCATTACAGTTTGACACCCCCTTACACTCGCTACACTTATCCCTCATAAATAGTTGACCTTGTTAAGCTACTTCCTTCCCCCTTCCTCTCATTTCCACTCCTAAAAAGAGAGATGAATATATCTCTGTCCTTCTCTAAATCTTTCAAACTCTTTCGCTTGCTGAACCCAACAAATAACTGTTGATAAACAGAGCAACTATCGTACTGCAAAAACGTAAAGTGCGTTTTTCGGTCTACAGAAGAGCTCTAAATCAGGGCCATCAATTTTATCAGGGAGTACAAAGTGTTTTGGGCCCCATTTCAATTTTTATTAATACTGTCTAAAAAAACTAAATTAATTAATCAAACCTATCTGAAAAAAGTAAAATCAATAAAACAAAAAATATTATACCTTCACTAATAATTTAGGAATAGTAATAGTAGTGGAAATGGGAATGCTAGTCTTCAATATATTCAACATATTCTGAGATCCCAGGAAATATCCAGACCCCTCTTGGACGCCCGGGTACGATGTACCTCCTGAACTACCCCTCTCATGGGGCCTACTCTAAACTATGCCATTCCCAATTGTGAATCAGACTCCTACTAATAATATGAGTACAGTATTTGATATGGATCTTAAATTCAATTCAGATAAATGTATGCATTTTTGGTTTGTCGACAAATCTGATGACTTCTAATTTTTCGTTTGCAACAATCTAGCGACTTTATGGTACTAATATAGCTACAACACTTATATGGTCGTTGGCAACACCTCCACCAAGTTTCTTACCCGAAACATTTCTAGAAAGGGTCAATCCCGCCCGACCTACAAGAATAGATTTTCGACCTTTTCCCGAGGGTTTGAGATCCTGTCCACCCCTAAATAAATAACTTTCTGATATAATTTGTATGGCTGTAACTTTGATTAGTAAAGCTGAGTTTGACAACTCTACTTTGAGATTATCAGTGTACAGTCCAATTTAGGAAGAACCCTATCTCACCAGTAGGAAAGTTACTAGATTTACTTTTGTATTCACACGTCAAGTCGTTTGATCTTCCTGCATCTGTCACTGTTTATAGGAATTATCAATACTTACTTAATAATAGTATTATTATTATTATTATTATTAGCACTTGTTCTTACTACCCGTTTGGGCTATACGCACTTACGCTAATGGGTAATGGTAGGGTGGTTGTGAGATGAAATGGAGGACCTACAGTTTAACGTGGAATCCAAACCACGGTGGAGGCCTGGCATTCACCCACATTCACAAGATGTCTTGTCAGAGGTGACTGAAGGGTTTGGTAATCAGATAAATGTATGCCGGGACCGAGGATTGAACCTCGGCCGCCAGCATAGAAGTCTGACACCTTACCCCTAACCGCCAGGTCACCAATAATAATAGTAATATGGTAATAAGTATGTTTAGTATTTTCTAAAGGCCCCTTCCTATGACACCTGTACTGGAACTGTATACAATCACTTTGTGTGTCCACAGTGTGCATTCATAGACCAAGGTCGAAACTTTGGCCGAGGCCGGGGTTTTGTCCCCCAGACCGCTGCCATTGTTGGTAAAGGAAATGACCCCGATGAATGGGACGAAACCTCCGGTACCACTTTGGGCTATGCCAACAACTCTAATGATTACGGAGGAGGCCGTGGAGGCAACAGAGGTCGTGGAGGCAGGGGTGGAGAAAGGGGAAGACGAAACGACGATGGTAAGGGAATACTATTTTTAAGTTGGTCCAAATGTTACTTAAACATATTTTAAATTGATGATTGGAGCAATTTAAAAAAAACCTGTATTAATCTCACATATCTTGCATTTTACAACGATAATGTTTTTATATTATATCGAGTACTGCATGTTTGTCTGTTGTTAACCTCTCCCTCTATCGGTGTGAGGATGCCAACATTTAGTGAAATGAGACAAATAACAAATTAAGGCGGTAGAAAGGAACTAACTCAACATGGTTTTACACTGAAAATAAGAACACAGTTTACACTTTACATTTCTACCATTGGACAAAGAAAAAATTTGATCATTACTGTCCAAGCCCCCAACTTGGGTTTCATTATATTGGAACTCAACAGGAGGGATTGTGAAACTTGTTCTTTTCCAGTGTATAACCATATTGTGTTTGTTCCTTGCATATGTTTCTATCCACCTTTCCTGAACCTTCCTCCAAATATAATACAATTACCCCGTAAAGCAAAAAGAGGTTTTCCTTGTAGAAATAAAGAACCAATTTAGTAATAATGAGTTTTAGTATCCAAAGTAGTATTCAAAAGGAAACCAATCTCTGAAACTGGTGAGAGGTTGGCGCCAAAAGGGTTTATTCATCTAGCCACTAAACATACATTTGTTTGCTTAACAACCTGCCACTAAACTCAAAACGCAAAACTCATAGAAAATAAATTGTGATAATTCCCAACTTAGGTTTGAACACTTGAGTCAGTCACAACAGATATTAGAAGAGTAGGTTTGAACACTTGAGTCAGTCACAACAGATATTAGAAGAGTAGGTTTGAACACTTGAGTCAGTCACAACAAATATTAGAAGAGTAGGTTTGAACACTTGTAAATAAATGTTGACATCCTCACATAGATGGATAAAAATTAGACCATAATGCTGTACCCAGCATCAATGAACTGAACTGATGATGACAGGGAGATTGGAGCACAAAGTCCTGCAATAGTTGTGAAAAACTTGGGGTAAATGCTCGCCACAAGACCCGGTGTTCATGGGTTCAAACCCAGCCGAGGATGTTGGAGTTTTGAGCCATAAAAATCTGTAGCAAAACTTTCTTTGGAGGGGAAGTAAAGTTGTCGATCCCATGGCATGTAAAATAACCTTGGAAGGTATGTGAAAATACCTTGCTTGGCAAAATTGATAGGTCCTTTCACTCTTGCTCATAGAAATTCTTGTGTGCTGATATAATTAGTCAGTTCAGAAAGTGCATGTTAAATACCTTATATAAATGGGACTGGGGGGGTATGAAAAGTTCTGAGTACAAAATATTTTTTAAAACTGGAGGTGTTTAGCATAACCTACTTTATATTTAATTTAGTTCAATTTCTAACATAATACAATACTGTTAAATTTTGATCTTTTATTAGACTATCTTAGGCCTAGTCCATTCCTTCTAATAAAAACATTTTTAAAAAACATTGCCGAAATTTTTATTTATTGATATATTATTAAAGGTCGGTTTACTCGCACAGTTGCCAGAATGAAAAGATTTTGTATGTGACTAACCTTGTGCCCTCTTTGCTTGTCGGGTTGTAAAATACACATTCCTAATTGAGGTGAGACACTTCAACTAAACTGGAGAGGGTTGCATTCCCTTTTGAATATCAATTTATTACATGTAAACATTTAATATTAAAAAAATTAGGTCAGCAACCACGCTTGGGTGATTTTATATGGAATGACCCATCTGCCAATGACAGAGATCAAAGTTCAGATCCTGGTCGAGTGTGCTGAGGGTGGTTTTTCTTTCCCTCCACAAAAATGTGGGCACACCTCCTCTAAATTAAAATCCTCGTCCCTAACTCATTAGTGTAATTAATTCAAGCAGGGATAGCCAAGGTGACTAGACCTTTTTTATTATTATTATTATTATTATTATTATTTGTAAAGTTGTGATGGCAGTAGAGTTGACCAAAATGTGACACAATATTTGAAATGTTCCATGAAATTGTCCTAATTGGATTAATCTTCAAATTATTTCAAGGTGGGTTCGGAGGTTCTAGAGGATACAACCGAGATGACAATGAAGATGGTGGTGGAGGTCGACGAGGTGGATACAATCGCGACAATGATGGTGATGGAGGCCGCAGGGGGCGTGGTGGCGGCCGTGGTGGTTACCGTGGAGGGAGAAATGATGACGGCGAGGATGGAGGAGGATATCGTTCACATAGAAAAGACGATGAAAGTGGTGGTGGTGTTGGGGATGATGGAGGTAAGATTTAGTCTCGCATACTTCTTAGATCTTATATTGGTTTGCAAATTAATTCAACTTCTTTGCCTTTTACTTTACAGTTTGTTAAATATTCACTTGACTAAAGCTTGTTTGGACTGTGGAAAAAAAAATGTAGCTAACATAAATTTAGAAGTCAGTAAATAAAATCATTAAGTTAGTAAAGAATTACTATATCCTTGTCGAAGATGAAGGTAGGCATTCTTTATTCTTTTTTGGGCATGAATATTTTTGTGCAAGTCATGAAAAATTAATGAAATATGGTTTACATAGTTTGGTAGAATCTGTTCTTAGATAATGAAGTTATATATATATTTGATTCTATAATTCCTTAAAGATAATGTTGACCTTAGTGCTCTTGGCAAAAAGTGTTCGCCTCAGGACCTGATGCTTGCTGGTTCAAACCCAGTCAAGGTTGACAGATTTTTCTTGGGTGATTAAAATTTGTATTATCTTCTTTTGTGGGGGCGGGGGGTAGTAAAACTGTCGGTCCCATGCCGATTGTGGTCTGTAAAAGAACCCTGGAAAGGATGTGAAAATACGTTTCCTACCAAAATTGATAAAGGCCTTTTGCTCTTGCGCATAGATATTCTAATGTGCTATAAAATCAGTCACTTTAGAAAATGCACATTAAATATCTCAAAAAAATGAAGAAGAAATCTTAAATAATATTACTTTCGATGAATGTAACAAAGGATGAGAAGCCCCGAGAGATGTACATTCCCCCAGAACCAACTGAAAATGAGGAAGAAATGTTTGGAGATGGGATAACATCAGGAATAAACTTCAACAAATACGACAGCATTCAAGTTAAGGTAATCAGACAAGTTTGCAAATAATTTATTAAACTTCTTGTTTAAATGGTAAGAGAGATACATTATAGCTGTCATTCCTGAATTGTGAGATTGCAAGGACACAAAGATCATATCAGAGGACATTTACAATTGATCACCACTAGAAATGCCAAATAAACTAATAAAGGAAACTGGGGAAAAATTGTCCAATATGGTATTTTACCGTTAAGGATTTGAGAACTAAGTCAAGAATTTATTTTCATTCCCAAATTTATATTTGAACTCTCTTAAATCCAAATATTTGCCACTAATTCTACCTTCGTGTACATCATAAATTGCCTAACACAAGCTTTGGGCTATTATTAGAATTGGGTTGTGTCCAAATCTGGGAGTGTAGTAAACTTCACAATCATCATCAACTGTTTAGCCTGTGGCCAGCTCATTTTATAAAAATTCCTCCAGCTTCCTATATTCTTCTACCATTCTTCCTCCTTGAATCATTTCTATTCTTCTTTCATTTGCACACTTTCTTTTATATGATCCACCCATCTCTTTCTTGGTCTCCCTTGCGGTCTTTTTCCATCCTCATTACCTGCCCAAACAATCTTGTCTTGCTTCCTCTACTATCTCATGTACTCCCTGTGCCCCTACTCTCTCCTGGATAAATTCATTTCTTATCTTGTTTCTCCTCATGACAGTTAATATGCTCCTAACAAACATGATTCCCATGGCCTCCACTTTCCGAGTCTTTCTTACATCCATTGTCCATGTTTCTGCTGCTTGTGTGACAATGTGTACAAAGTACCCCCTCTAAAACATTTCCTTAAACTTAGAGGGCACTTCCCTTCTCCATAGTAGATCTACAAAACAACTCTCCCAGCTGTTCTCTTTTCATTAAATCCTCTCTTCTTCCACCATCTCCTCAGTCACGCTTCCAAATTATTTTCCATTCCGTCCTTTTCTCAGCTCTACACCTTCTAACTTTATAGCTTTATAAGGCCTCACCCTCTTCCTTCCATCCCTTCACACTTCACCGCGCTACATTTCATTCCACACAACTTCACTTCCTCATTCCATTCCTGTATTACCTCTTCCTTCTCCCCTCATACCATCAAGTCATATTCATGACCATTTCCATTAAATATAGTATTGGTGAGAGGGCACTCTCACTACAACTCCTCTTTCAACTTTAGCCTCCTCCATCGCTTTCCAAACTTTGTTTCTATTCACACTAACAAATGCCTTATCCTCATCCATAAATACCACTACCAAGTATTACCCATTTTCACATCTTCTCATCAGCTGTCGTATGGCAAAGATTAAGTTTATTTTAGACCTCTTTTCCCTAAATCCTTGCTGTTCCTCTCTCCACCTTACTTTCATTTTATTTCTTATTCTCTTTTACAGTATCTTCTTATATGTTTTTGTACAGTAGCCTATAATTTTTATTCCTCTCCTGTCTCCTTTCTTGAAAATGGATATTATAACCCCTTATTTCCAGTCTTCCGGTACATTCTTCTCCTTCCAAATCACGCTCATCATCTGTATATATATTGTATACCTACTTCACCTGCTGCCTTTTTCATTTACAGTTATTTCATCCAAATCCGGTGTTTTTTCTTGTTTCATCTTCTTTAGTGCGCCCTCCACTCTTTCCTCTTTCAGGTTGCACATGTTCTCAAAATATATTATCCTAGCTCCTTTGCTTCCTCTCATGTCTTCACTGTTCTTCCTTCTTCATCCATCATTCTAACTAGAGATGTCACAATACCTGTTTTTCTCGATTTCAATTCTTAAGCTCACCCTCGATTTTTCAATTCTCGATTCCAATTTTTGAACTTCCTTTTTATTTATTTTT
The DNA here is from genome assembly GCA_902141375.1 of Timema poppense. Classification (NCBI taxonomy): domain Eukaryota; kingdom Metazoa; phylum Arthropoda; class Insecta; order Phasmatodea; family Timematidae; genus Timema; species Timema poppense. Next base: position 6,759 of record CABFOV010005798.1, read on the forward strand.
CCAGCATCCAACCTCATAAAAAATGTGGTTATTCAACTTCATAACATACCAAAAAATTAAAAATTGTTCATAGTAATAAAACATTTTTTTTTAAATTAATAAAGAAAAAATATCAATTTTGTCAAGTATTAAGTCATGTAATAAAAATAATTAGGAATTACATTAAAGTTGTAGGTGACCTGGTGGTCTAGGGGTAAGGTGTCAGACTTCTATGCTGGCGGCCGGGGTTCAATCCTCGGTCCCGGAATAGATTTATCTGATTACCAAACCCTTCCTTCACCTCTGACAAGACATCTTGTGAATGTGGGGAATGCCAGGCCTCCACCGTGGTTCGGATTCCACGTTAAACTGTAGGTCCTCCATTTCATCTCACAATCACCCTACCATTACACATTAGCGTAAGTGCGTATAACCCGAACGGGTAGTAAGACGCGGTGCTAATAATAATAATAATAATACATTAAAGTAAACATGTATTACAACCTACAAATAAAGCCTCTTTGAATCAAACCTTTGTAAATAAATAATAAATAAAAAAGGTATAACAAACAGCTGTTGATAACACAAGTCTATTCAATTCACCAAATAGGAGCATTAAATGAAAGTGCACTGTTTTGAAACAATGAAGAACACATTCCACACTTTACAAACATTTTAAGTGGTCCAGTATAACTGATTCCATGCACGTTAGCTCGCCAGAAATTAGTGATGATATATCGGACTACCCTCTAAATCTATTGAATTAAAATATCTTTTTTTGTTCAATTTTTGTTCTATTTTTATTCAACTTGTCTTATCCAAAGGGCTAAATAAAACATTCAAAATTGAAAAGTTACCAATAATATAATTACAGGAGAGCAGCCATCTTAATTTGATTGAAATGTCGTAACTTTTGATATACACGTTTTAATGATAGTTATATCGATATATCACGGAAATTTGCCATCCTTAGTCTAGATACTCAACCATATTTATCTCTGAATCTAAGAATAGTTTTTCCCCCAAATTTGTAGATTCAAACGGGTAGTAGGACACGGTGCTAAGTATTATTATTGTAGCTTCTAAAATGTAGGAGTCGTCTAAAAATCGTAGACTAAGGATTGGGTTACGCCTACATCAAAATGTAACATTTTACATCTTTATTTGATAAATATGATAGTGCAGGGCTGCCTTTTTTACAGATTTTATCAATTTTCACAGATTTTAAAGGTATAACATAGATCACAGGATATGTGGCTATTTTTTTAGGTTATCATTAAAAATAAATGAGTGACCTGACGGTCTAGGGGTAAGTGTTGGACTTCTGTACTGGGGGTCCAGGGCTCAATCCTTGGTCCCGGCACAAATTTATTTGATTGCCAAACCCTCCTTCACCTCTGACAAGACTTGTATAAATCACAACTTGTGAATGTGGGGAATGCCAGGCCTCCACCGTGGTTCGGATCCCACGTTAAACTGTAGGTCCTCCAGTTCATCTTGCAATCACCCTACCATTACACATTAGCGTAAGTGCGTATAACCCGAACGGGTAGTAAGACGCGGTGCTAATAATAATAACAATAATAATAATAAATGTGACAAAGTTGTTTCTATCTTCTATTAAAAAATTAAATTAGACTATTAAACTTATAAAAAAATTTATAGGCCTGTGACAGTTGTTTGCAAAATGAAATGCCCGCCCGATACAAATGTTTGCTGCTCGACCACCCTTACTAATATGAGAGATAATCAATTGTTACCTATTCTGAATGTTGCTGTTTTGTTTAGCTTTCAGTTTTATTGAGAGCAAGGAATCAAAGTAGTGAGAATCATAATCCGACAATCGATTCTTTCGATACGAGTAGGAATCAAGGGTATCGGGGAATAAAGTCTGACAGCCCTAATTCTAAATTCTTTTCTTTTCTCTCTCCTCCTGTTTCTTACTTCCTTCCAAATCCTGTTTTAGAATTTCTGTCCATTTTTCCATCCAATTCTTCCTGTATTACTCGCCTCCCTCTTATTCTCCCTATATTCTTCTGTTTCCTCATTCCTATTCTTAAAAGTTGTGAATGCTTTACTCTTCTTTACCACTTCTTCCTTTAGCCTTTCCTTCCACTTCCTCTTATTACCGTATTTATCCAAATCCGATGACCCCCAGTTTTTCAGTGGTTCTGGATATATTTTTATAAAGTGGTATTTATTTTATCATGAATAAAGAAGATAATAGGCCTAATTATGGTAGACTTATTTTGTAATACTATCAAATTGTTTTTTATTTACAAAATAAAACACATATTTTGACTTAAGATCTAATTAGGGTTGCAGAATTTCCAAGAACTTTTTTTTAAAAATATTGCTTTTGCAAGTTTCATAAAAACCATGAGAAGTTAATTTTTACTATGTCAAATTATAATTGTTAGCGAAAATCTGAGTCTCATACATACCCTACTTCCCCTGAATACGAACATTGGACTCTACCATTAACACACTGTACATAAAATAAAATAATATTAAGTAAAGAGATATAGGATATAAGAAAAAGATAAACACATGTTATAAAAAATCTAACTGATAAACACGTCTTCTGTGAACTGCTGTAAAAGCCATCCGCCATGACAGCCAAGAATTTAAAAAAATGAGTGATGATCAAACAAGCATCTTTATTATTATTTCAAAACTGATGATCCAGGTGCATCTAATAAAAGATAATAATTTACTTGATATATTTCAAAAGTTAGATATTTACTGCAACTTCACAAATTAAACCTAAAGTTTGGGATCGTTAAGATTATCTAGTAAACTTGTGTATTATCAATTGTTTAAAATCGATTCAAGTTTTCTCCTCATGTCTCACTTGACAAGCGCTAGCTATGTAGGCAAAGTTTTAAGAATGAAATACTTAATAATGTGATAATTTGTTATTTGTTTTTAAATCTATTTTTATTATTGTGAATGTCTGAGTTTTTAATATTATAGTGAAGTGACTGGAAAAGTAATCAAAAACAGCACAACAAAATATAATTCAATTCAATAATGCCTATTACTACCCCCAACCCATTTGTGGTGTTAACTATGGCTGTATCTGAATAGTCTACTTCACATGCTGTCGACCCTTGACGTTCACTTGATAGTTGAATCCGTCCAAATATTCATGAAGTGTGTTGATGCAACCCTCACATGCCCTTGATGCGATGTTTGACTGGCAATAGTTTATTTTTTTGTCTGCTAAAGATAGAGCTCTTAGATTAATGTGATAACAAGCTTATAGGTAGCGTTTTAAATGGCTTCAATGATCATTTGTAGGAAGCAGCACTGCAGACTCAAGGGTGTGTGAAAAGTGTACATTCATCAAGTCTGCATCAAGCCAGGTGTAGTTGACAATCCGGATACAGCCATTGTTGAACACGAATCAAATACTAAAGAGTAGTATCGAGATTTTTAGCGTATAATATTGATTATTGTGATACCAATCGATAATATGGTTATTGAGCGAAGTATCGGGCCATAACTAAGTAGTTATTTTTAATGATAACATAATAAATAGCCTAAAAATCTGCGAAAAACAAAATATCCTGTGAGTTGTGCTATACCTTTAAAAGGCACAAAAGATGGATAAAATCTGTATTTAAAAAAAGCAGCCCTGTACTATTGTATTATTTTTTTGGGGGGGGGGGGGACTTGTCTTGCATTCAAATAAATACAGTACATGTCCTCCCACATACCTCCTCTTCAGCTCCCATCAAATTGTTCTTAAACCTTTCTAATTAAACCTCTACACTTTTCGTCTCATCCTTGGGTATTAAGCTTCACACCTATCTTAGGTACATCTTTCGTTCCTCTTCATTTTCTAGCCCCCCCCTCCACACACACACACACACACACACACACACTTGTCTTACTACCTTCCACTTACATTCCCATCGCTTTAGGTCTGCTACCAAAACTTGTGGTCATTCATTTTCTAAGGACACTTGGTATTGCCTTTTAATTTCTCCATTGCTCTTGCAAGTTTATAAAGAAAACATTAATGGTAAATATGTGCTAAGATTTTTTTGCTAAAATGCTTTCATTCCTCCTATAACATTCATACATTCATTTAAGTGTTAAATTAATGGTGTGGGGTCTGGTTGTTAAGTTCGTCTTATTATTACTTTAGATTAAGGCACCGAAAGGCATTTCAACAGCATTAAAACAAATACATATACAAAATTTGAAAAGAAAAATATCTCTAATCTTGTTGAGAGTTAGAGATCCCATCCATATTTATTAGTGATATTGGAACTCATAAATCCCACTCGTGTGGTGCTGGCAATGTTATAAAACTGACCTTTGATGAAGTCTTGCCCACATGCAGACCAAGATGGTGTGATCTCATGTGTTGTGTGTTAAGGTAACGGGTGAAAATAAGCCCGAACCCATTGAGACGTTTGAGGCGGCTGGTCTACGCCAGTTTGTGCTTGACAACGTCAAGAAGTCTGGTTATCTCAAGCCCACACCTGTTCAGAGATACGCTCTTCCAATTGTGATGGCGGGCCGAGATCTCATGGCCTGCGCTCAGACGGGTTCCGGGAAAACTGTAAGTACCTATTCTTGAACAGTGTCGTAAGAAGGTTAGGGCAGTGTTTTAGCAGAAAATATGTGACTTTTATATAAGATCCGCTAAGATATTAGATGGTCGACCTAATGAGTAATGACTAAACACTGGGTAAGTATTAGGGTGAGATGGAAGGGGATATCTGTTAAAGGCAGTATTTGTGCGGTTTTTAGAAATGTGTCAAGCTTCAAATATTCATTTACTTCGACAATTGGGTGACCTGGCGGTCTAGGGATAAGGTGTCAGACTTCTGTGCTGGCGGCCGGGGTTCAATCCCCGGTCCTGGCAGAGATTTATCTGATTACCAAACCCTTCCTTCACCTCTGACAAGACATCTTGTGAATGTGGGGAATGCTAGGCCTCCACCGTGGATTCGGATTCCACAATAAACTGTAGGTCCTTCATTTCATCTCACAATCGTCCTACCATTACACATTAGCGTAAGTGCATATAACCCGAACGGGTAGTAAGACGCGGTGCTAATAATAATAATAATACTTCGACAATTACAATCGAAAGCACAGGGTATAGACAAAATTTCAATATTGCTAACACAAACCATTTTAAGAAATGTTATATCAACAATAACGGACATATTCAATTTCTTACTCATGACTGAACAGTATCTTGCACTTATTACACCAGTACCTAAAAAAAGACTAGCAAAAGATTTACATGACTTTTGACCTATAAGTATACTTTCGTCCCTTCCTAAGGCACTAGAACTCCTAGTGCATCAACAAATTTACCGACACATTTACAAACACAATTTGTTCAGCAAAGTGTTATGATAGGCAACACGTTCTCAACATGGTGCCCAGTTGAGGCTGGTGTTCCACAGGTCGCAGTTTTAGGGCCATTGCTTTTTTTTCTATATGTGAATGATATCACTTCTTCAATGTCATACTTTAAACATCACATGTATGCAGATGACTTTCAAATATATATTTCCACTGACCGTTCTTCAATAAATACAGCCATACAACGAATAAATTTTGAACTAGCTGCAATAAATGCCTGGTCTGAAAAAAATGGACTTAAATTGAACCCTGATAAAACTCAAGCCATTCTTATAGGAACACGCAGACTACTACTGAATGTGGATTGTTCCCTGCTGACTGTCACATGATTAGGAGTAGCCACAGTACAACTGACAACAATTACTAAAAACCTTGGGGTGATTATTGATGAAAATCTTAGTTGGACAGATCAGGTAACATCGATTTGCTAGAAAGTGTATGCCTGCTTACATTCACTGATAAGACTAAAGAATTTTCTCCTAGAAAATGTATGACTTATCCTTGTGCAGGGGTTAATAATGCCACACTTTTGACTACTGTGACGTAGTATACAATGACTTAAGAGATGATCTAGCAGAACGACTAAGACTACAAAACACATGTGTTCGATACATATTTAACTTAAAACGGCATGATCATATTTCTAAATATTTTAATAAACTGGGTTGGTTAAGAATAAATGAAAGGGGAAGGCTACACTTAATAGTATTGCCTCACAAAATATTATCAACATCTCAGCCTCAATACTTATCCACACGGTTCCTCTTTCTGAAAGATAAACACAGCCGAGCTACTAGATCAGAATCCACTCTACAGATGTCTATTCCCGTACATAGCTCTCAAAAATATTTTCGTTCTTTTACTGTCCTGGCATCACAGGCTTGGAACAAACTAGATAACTCTACTCGTTATCTAACATCTAGACTCCACTTTAAGTGCGCGGCTAAGCAATTTATCTTTTCTAATAACCTAAACTGAGTTCTTGAAACTACTTGAGCTTTAAATGAGTGTATGAATGAGCTTGCAAATGATTTTCTACCTATTTGAATATTCCTTTATTAAATTTTATTTCAATAAATGTAATAGTGTATGTTGTATTCAACACTAGTTAAGTGGAAGAGAAGGCTAACGCCTTAACTTCACCATATGAATTATTATTATTATGTTGTTTTATAATGTACATAACAGCTCAGAATGGAAACTATTTACCCTTTTTGACTGTCAAAGCTGGAGGTTTTTTTTAAGCAAAGTTGAAGTTTTTTATAACGAAGTCGAAGATTCACACTTCCATAGTCAGTTTGATGAAAATTGAAATTTTATCACTCTCTTCTTCAATCTAGGCTACCTGGAAAAATGGTAATTCTTTCTAGAAAACAAAGGGAATTCAGTACTAAGAACATATGTCAACCCTGGATAGACATGTTTTAACTTCCGTTACAGGCGGCGTTTTTACTGCCAATTGTCCACGTCCTCCTAAGTGATCCTCATGATATGGTGATAGACTCGGAGGGTGTAGAACCACATGCAATTATCATCTCACCGACCAGAGAACTAACCATTCAAATCCATGAGCAGGCGAGAAAGTTCTCTCATGGTTCCATAGTTCGGGCAGTGGTGGCCTACGGTGGGACCGCAGCTTTCCATCAAGCCAAGACTCTCATGGTGAGTGGATATTGTTTATTAACTGAGACCAAAGAAGATGATGGATATTGAGGTGGGGTGCATACGGCAAAGAAGAGGTGATGGGGGGAGGAGACTTTGGAGAGGCTTATGTTCAAAACAGACTCGACCATTAGCTGGAAACTGTTCATGATGATTAGTCGAGAGGAAAATTCCTCCTAAAGTTTCCCTGTCTTTTTTTTTTTTCTTCTTTTTTTCAGACAAGCATTCACAATTGGTCCAGTAATAAGTAATATTAGGTAAAAATATGTTCCCCACTTTAGGAAGTCTTTCATCAATCAAGAAATCACTTCTTAAAAGTTGGCTGCCGCTTGTGATTCCTTTATGTGGAGAATACACTCAACCTTTTGTACGGCCTTAATACACACATATTTCCTTATTTTCTTAAAGTTCTCTAGTAAAAAAAACAATGCTTATATTTCGTGATTAAATAGTTTGGTTTTGACATTCATCCCATCTCAAATTACATTGTTTTTAATTGAGAGTATTGGGACAAAAACATAACCCTCATTCTATATAAAATTGTGTTGGCAGTGATTTTCGGTATTTTATGTCTTGAACTACAAGTAGTTTTAAAAGTGATTAAATACCTTGAGTATATAAATATCTACAAATAGGAAATATTTTTTATAGATAGATTTTAGGATTTCATAGAAGTTTAAATAGTGACAATATACCATCTAAATCTATGAGGGTAATCATGCATTTGAAACACTTTTTTCCTTGAACTGTGTTGAATGACATGTTTGTCTTTGTTAGGCTGGCTGTCATATCCTGGTGGCCACTCCAGGGAGGTTGATGGACTATGTGAATCGGGGCCGTGTCAGGTTCTCCTCCCTCCGCTTCATGGTCCTGGACGAAGCTGACAGGATGTTGGACATGGGCTTCATGCCCGAAGTTGAACGGATGATGAATCATCCAACCATGGTTCCCACGGTGGGTGTTTTATCTTGTGCTTCAGTTATTGGGGTCACTTGAAGGTTTCTCTATTTTTACAAATTAGACATTGTAAAGGAAATAGAAGGGCAAAGCCTACACACCGCAAAACTGTGTGCCTCACAGTTCACATTAAAACACATAATTATGAAGTTTTCGAGGTATAACAGTCCCCTTCTTCAGCAGTAGAGAGTTAAACACCAACTGGACTATTGGCAAAATGGCTAGAGGTAAGATCATAGTCACTTAAATACTGCAGTTGTCTGTTCAAACTTGTCTTGACTCTTGGTAGACGGATAAGATGTATTTATATTATATTTAATTATTGCATTATCAGTTATTATTAGAGGCATGCAAAAGGTGAGGTTATTTTCTCAAAAAGCGATGACCTTTTAAGCTTAAAGCAATATTATTTACGTAAATATGAGTCAAATTAGTAGTCGTTAAAAAGAACTAGATTAAAACTGTTTATATTTTTTGTTCGTATTGTATATTTAACTATTTATTAACATATTCAGAGTAAAATCAAATATAAATACACACAAAACATTTCACGCTTAGTAATATCAAACTCGATATCTCATTATTATTCATTACCTTTGAGTCTTACAAATAGCAATATCAAAATAATTGACAATCAACTTAGGTTTAAACCAAACAATAATAACACCGAAACGTGTTCAATAAGGAGAAGAGAATAAAAATTAAGACATTATTTTGCCAAATATGACCGCTCTTAGCAAGTTTCATATATATTAATGCCCTTGCTTGGACCTAGTGTGAAATCTTTTAAAGACTGTAAATAAAGAATCAAACTATCAAAATAAGGGTATCGTTCTGTGTAAAAATAGAAATCGTTAATTTTTATGCTAACCTCAGATTTAAAAAAAAAGCTTAAACACCCTGAAAACACTCATATTTCCTGTGATCCATTTTATACCCATAACATAAGTAAAAACTGATACTATTCATATAAATAGCAGCCATGGTATAGTGCTATCGCCAGTGTTACCACGTTGAGAATTAGATTGCATGATGTGATATTGGCCAAATTATAGATAGATTGTGGGAGCAGCCTTTCATGGGGCCAACATGACTGCTCCACAGACAATCTTATATACCACTGCGGCATTGCCGAGTACATTGGAACGCTAAAACAACCACAACAACTCTGACAAACCAGTAGCACAAACACACAATGCAGGTATTGACTCGAGCTATAGTACTAGTGCTATAGGAGCCTTTGTGTGGAAACTTGCTCAATATATAACCAAATCCATTCACACCCTCCTTATCTCAACCTTGGATGACCTCCTCTCTGCTTCTTAGCAGGCCTACTCACACCAGTCTTATAAATACAACATTCTATCCATCCACTAAGAAACAAGACATGAGTTTGAACAGGAAACATGTTGCCATAGTGCAATTAGTGTTTTATTCTCTTCTCCTGAAGAAATTATATAATTATGTGTTTTAGTTAGAGATGGGTCGAATCCAAACCTACATTTTATTTTCGAATCTGAATCCTCTCAAATTGTTAGGGAGACATTTTAATGATTTACAAATAGACCTACATTACACAATATAGGCCTAAACTGTGAATTAAGATTTATTTCAGTCATGCTTTCAGTTTTAACCAACCCTAACCACCTCTCGCAAAATCCAGCCAAATTAAACAATCTAAGACTCATATTAGTGTTTAGAAATCAAAACGATCAAAATTTGAGTGTCTTTTAGTTATTTTTATATATTTGGAAGAAGTTATAGGAAAGGTGGATAGAAACATATAAAAGGGGGACAAACACAATATGGCCTTTACAATGAAAAGAACAACACAGTTCACACTTTACACTGCTGCCAATGGACAAAGAGGTAATGGATGCCTCTTAAAGAAAATTGATCGTCACCGCCCAATCCCCCGACCTAGGTTTCATTTTATCGGAACTCATCAGGGAGGAGTGTGAAACGCGCAACACAACTTCCTAAAAGAGAAAACCAAAAAACACAAAAGAGGAGAATAAGGAAAATGGTAAAGAATGATAGGACACATAGATAGGAACAAATAAAAGGTATAACAAAAAGGGCAAACACAGGAAAAGGACATTGGATGCGAATATATAATGATATAACTCTATAAGGAAAACCTCTTTTCGCTTTATGAGGTAATTGTATTATATTTGGAAGAGGGTATAGGAAAGGTGTTGTGTTGTTACAATATTTTGGATTTCTAAAGAAACATGTGAAATAATTAGATTAGGCCTCATTATCCTTTGATCAACTTTAATCATCATTGAAGGATTATGAATACAAACGGTAATTTTTATTAAAGACTAAAACAACATGCTTAACAATTAAACATACATTGGAAGTAGTGAACTCAATAATGCCTAAGTAAGTTTTGTTATTATTTCTTTTATATTCATTATTAGGGCTCATTTTGGTCCTAGTTTTCTTACTTTTCCTACTTTTCGACGACTTCACTTGTTGTTGATAAATTAGCATGGCGACGCTTGGCATATTATAAGCTGTGTGTTCTAAAATGTATTCTTTCCAGGAGTTTGATTTTCAAATTTAGTTTGTCATTGCGGAAAGGCCAAGGTCAAAGTCAATGGGTGACCACGTAGAACAAAAAGGAAGCTTAGAGCAGAAAAAAGGTGTTGAACATTGTAATAGTTATGATTCTAACTTCAAATTAAGAGTGGTTCATCTCGCTGAACAAACTAACAATAGTGAAGCTGCTCGACACTATATGGAATCACCAAAGTAAATGTACGGCGTTGGATAGGTATGAAGGAGCGGCTGAAATGTACTCATTCCACAAGGAAATGTTTTCGTGGGGCGTCACCCCGAACTAGATGATGTGGTTCTTGAATTTATATTAGAAAACCGTCTTAAGGGTTTTGGAATTTCTTTAGAAAGTATCCGAATGAAAGCATTGGAAGAGGAAACTATTAGAAGAAAAACTACCAGACAGGAATTCAAAGCAGGTGTTGATTGGGCATTAAGATTCATGAGGCGCAGAGGGCTCTGCTTACAAAGGAAAACATCGTTATCCCAGAAGCTGCCATTGGACTACGAAGAGAAGCCCGTGCAGTATCAAAGGCACATAATTAAATTACGGCATAAATACCATCATTTGTTGGGTCAAATGGAAAATGAAGATGAAACCTCGGTGTATTTTGACATGTCTGCTAATAGAACAGTGGCTGGAAAGGGCTCTAAATCAGTTATTTTCAAAACATCTGTAAATGAGAAGCTACGTGTTAGTCATGCTGGCAGTGTTGGAAGATGGCAGGAAGCTACCACCATTTGCTATTTTAAAAAGAGAGAATTTACCAAAGGAACAGCTACCAAGTGGGGTAATCTTTAAATGTAATGAAACTGGGCGGATGACAGATGATCTAATGGTTTCGTGGCTTCAATAAGTTTGGGACAGGCGACCAGGAGCCTTACTAAGGGGGTCACCTTACGGAAAAGGTAAAAAATAAAGTAACCTCTTTAAACACAGACCTAGTAATGATTTCAGGAGGCATGACCTCACAATTACAAGTACTCGATGTTGCCGTGAATAAATTTTTCAAGCGCCATCTTTGACGCCAATATGAAGAGTGGCTGTTATCTGGGAACTGCGCCTTAACCCCCAGTGGCAACATTAAGAAGCCTTCAGTTGGACAACTTGGTCAGTGGATAAAAACAGCATGGACTGGTATTTCTACTGAACCCATCATAAAAGCGGTTAAGAAGTGCTGTGTAAGCAACGCTTTGGATGGAACAGAAGACTATCCGAGTTCGAGTGAGATGACGACGACGACTGACAGTTTTATGGTGTGTTTTAAACTCATTTTATATTAAAACACAATATTTTATAATACAATAATAATAATAACAATAGATTCATCCATGTGATAATGATGTTACTTAGAATAAAATATGCATTGCATCAATGAAAATTTAATGTATGTACAGTATATTATGATATAACTATAACCTCTTTTCGCTTTATGAGGTAATTGTATTATATTTGGAAGAAGTTATAGGAAAGGAGGATAGAAACATATAAAAGGGGGGACAAACACAATATGGCCTTTACAATGAAAAGAACACAGTTCACACTTTACAACGCTGCCAATGGACAAAGAGGTAATGGATGTCTCTTAAAGAAAATTGATCGTCACCACCCAATCCACCGACCCAGGTTTCATTCTATCGGAACTCATCAGGGAGGAGTGGGGGATTGGGCGGTGACGATCAATTTTCTTTAAGAGGCAACCATTACCTCCTTGTCCATTGGCAGCAGTGTAAAGTGTGAACTGTGTTCTTCTTTTCATTGTAAAGGCCATATTGTGTTTGTCCCTTCTATGTTTCCTTCCACCTTTCCTATACCTTCTTCCAAATGTTGTACAGTATATTAATAATATTTATGTGATAGTATTATTTTAATTTGTATTGTTAGTGACTAAATATTGACTACTCTAAAAATTAAAAAGAAGATTTTTCTCTAATTTCAAGTTTTCAAAATGGCTATCGTCTTATCTTCTAGTTGTCTTATATTCGGGTAAATACGGTAATTAATTAGCAAGTCATTATTTGATTCTTAAAACTCGAGAGCTCTTACTAAGTGATCAGATTACCTAAATTGGTTTTAAACAAACAATCGATTTACAATACCTAGGCCGGTGGGCATAAATAAACAGTTTTATCGATCTGACTGTCGACAATATTTATTTTTCATGAAACCCAACAAAATGTCAACTTAAGATCGTGTGCAATTAAATTGGGGTTCTTTGCATAGATGTAGATAATTAAAACCAGTCAGGTATTGTTCGTTCACGGTAGGAGTTTACCTGGGAAAGGACTGTTTTCCCTACCAGAAATCTATTATATAGTAGGATATTGGTAAGAAAAAAGACCTTTCAGAGGTAAACTCCTCCCGTGAATGAAGTATAGTAAGAATTAACAGTATCTTTATTTGATCATCACTGAGGCTATTAAACAATACGTCATGGCGGTCAATTTTGTATTGTGTGTAATAGCGGCTGACTTTGTAGTATGTGTAATGTGTTCTCATTTCTGTTTAAAAGAAGCCATGAGCTGTTTTATTTATTTCGAGTTTATTTGTAATTCTAGACTTGATTTTCAGTATTTGAAGAGTTTTAATGTGTTCATTAAAATATTAACAAAATTGTTCTTGAGGTGAATGTTTTAGAAGTGAGTGCGTGCTTAAACGGTCGAATCCAAGTTTTTCATAGAGGTGGGAGGGTAGGGTATTAGGCACGTAAGATTTTCCACACGTAATATATATATTCTTTTGTCTGACAAAATAAAGATTAAGAATGTAATAGTAACATTAGGAAAGGTAAAGGAAATGGGGTGTATTTTATTACTTAAATCAATTTAAGGCATAAACATTTTTTTTCTTATTGAAAATGATTGTATTTTAAATATACTACCTATTTTCGGGTATATACGTTAAATCCACTGTGTCAAGAAATACACAGTCCAGGGTATTTTGGTCAACTTGGGGGCCTAAACGATAGGCGAGAATATAAATAATCCTCGTACCGCGTTGAGCTAGCTCACTGCTCCAAGAAGTGCAACTATATAATCTTTTTCCAGGGCCAGAGGCAAACACTCATGTTCTCCGCAACATTCCCCGAGGATATTCAGCGTCTGGCGGCGAAATTCTTGGAAAACTACTTGTTCTTGGCTGTAGGCATTGTTGGTGGGGCGTGTGCTGATGTGGAGCAGCGTTTCTATCAACTCACAAAGTTCGAGAAACGTCCAAAACTCGTGGAACTTCTCCAGGAAGAAGGTAAAGATTGACAAATTAATCTATAAGATAGGGATTTGCCAATCTTCGAAACAAGTATCAGCTTTGACTCCTCTTCGAAAAATATTTACAGATAAAATAAAATCATTTTATTTTTAACTATAGCCATTCTTTGCTGTTATGTACATTACACATTAATAGGATTGTGCCAAGCCAGTTTTTCCAATTTGAAGCGAATATTTGAAAATATTACCAAGGTCTAATTGTAGTTAAAATATGTTTTTATCACTGTGTCTTACTGCCTGTTAAGGTCACACGAATATATAATTACTTTAATAGGATAGGGATGAGGAAGGGAGCATTTAGAGGTAATATTCCCTCATTTGCGCGAAAAGAGAATGGGAAATCATTTAGGAAAAACCACCCTCAATATACCCGACTGGAATTTGAACCGGATCTTCCCATTATTAGCAGGTCAGTCTCTCAAGTGTGATAACTCAGATCGTTCGGCCAGTGAAGTGAGTTTTCGAATATATTAAAGTCCTATCTCTGAAAACAAAGCATTTGTTAAAAACTTGAGGTGTCTAGCATTACTGTTTTATTTATTTGAATAAGTTAAATTTCAAACATAAAACATTAAATTTTGATCCTATATTAGACTATCTTGGTCCTATTCCACTTCTTATTCAGTAATAAAAATATTAAAACACATTTAAAGGTGGGATTAAGTTTCATATCATGGACACCGTAAAATGAAATTAAAGAACCATTTAGAAAACTTGGGACTAAGTTGAATGAAAGTCTATGATAAATTACTGTTATATTCATGATTTTGTAAAAGACAATTAATAAACAAACTTACCAACGTTGCTGTGCGGGACACAATAAGGAAGATGTAAACAATTCAGAGTGTGGTTGGAAAGAAAAGATTATGGCAAAAACAAAATACTAATTAATAAAGACCTGAGTAAGGTAAAGTTGTCATGAACACGGTGTGAACTATTGTTCAGGGCATTACGGTTAAAACAATTAATGTAAAATTACCTATGAAAGCAAGGATGGATAAATTAATTGAAAGGATTAAAAAAGAGAAGGGTAAGGAACTAATCTTCTATACTTCCGCTCGAACGGGTCATTATCTACGCTGGAAGGTAGAAGAGGATAAGTGATAGTTTGTGTACAGTAAGCCTTATAATTTTCACTACACAGAAAGCATGAACGAACTTCAACCCAGGGATGAGAGGAACTACAAGCCTTAAAACAAGTGACTCTATGGATACGTAACTTGTTATTATGTAAATAAGACTTTTTTTTTATCCTCACCGTCTCACTGTGTTGACACTGTGTTTCAAGTATCTTGCTGTTTTTTCTGTCACGTTGAATTAATCAAAGTCGTCCATCATCTCTTGTCTAATTACTGCTGCAACATTGATATCCTCTTGTCTCTGATGTGTGCATGTCTCTCTCTTCTTCCTGGAACAGCTTTGCCCCTCCTCCATGGGTGTTTCCCTGGGTTTGGACAGACTCATGCTCGAGAAAAAAAATACAAGATTAATAGCTTAACCTAAATTTTACACAACCTCAGGCTTATGCTCGCACTTACAATCTATTATATTATATTGTTTTAATATGTAGGCCTATTTATAATGACTAAATAGTTTAGCAAGCAAAACTCAATATCCTAGAAAATATGATTAGGCCTATAAAATAAATGACAATGACAAATCAAAAGCTATCCTAATTAACATAAATCTATTTTAGATTCACTCCTATTAAACAGTTTTAACAAAGTCTCTAATAAAAATACAAAAACTTTTAACTTGAAGTCTTGGCCTGGTATTTATTTTATCAACACTGGAGAAAGACAAGTAATTTTTATTACACTTCACAGATTTTTTTGGAATATAAAAATTTTAAAACTCGAGATTTAGCCTAGAGGGCAACACAACACAATCTTGGGGTTAAAAGATTTATTTATATAGTCTTTATACACTTAAATTTTCGAATAATGTACCTTGATCATTGAAAAGCACTCGCTATTTTATTTTATCGCACGCTTTAATGTTATATTAGATAAATAATTATTTAAAGATCACTAAAAAACCGTTTATTTTTCTAGGATAACACACTCACACACCGAAATTATATTAACAAAAGAACACACAGATTGATAAGTAGCCGAATTAATATTCAAAAAAGAGGAAAACTTAAAAGTGACCTTATATGCTGTAAACAAATATGGCCGGCCACTGGATAGAAGCTATACAACCGTTTGTGATATAGAGGAACTTGTTGCAGGTTGGACGGCGAGTTGTATTAATACTCGTGTTTACAAAATTTAAACTTTATATTATTTCACAAATATTTTGTATGTTTTTTCCTCTTTATTATCATAAACCATTTATTTATGTTAAAGATATGCGAGGGCAGTTATAAAAATCTTAATAACTGAATATAATAACATTAAATGTAAAATTTTACGCTCTATTTAACCTGTTATTGCAACAAGACTTAAAAGAAAAACTAGAATGAAATTACTAGATTTTTTTCCTTCTTAAATTTGATTATGGAAAATAAAATTATACTGTAATCTTTAGGGAAGTATTGTTAAAAGTGATTGATAATATTTTAGTGATAATAATAGTAATAATTAGTAAATAATAATAATTTCCAAATATGTTGACAAAGGTTACTTTCAAAGAATGTTGGCATTACCGATACCATCTGCTTTTTTCTGCTAGCTGTTATGTAAAACCAAAGAAGTGGTAATTCCATTGTATGTGTATTCTTATTGTTAACTTTGTTTTAGCTAAAATTATAATTTTAGAAAGGGACCATTGATATATATTAAAAATAATTATCAAAATATTTAGTGATCTATTTAACTTTTTTGATTTTTATTGCCTTGTCATGATAGTGCAACTTCATTTGAGAAGAATTCAAAATGAACAAAAATATTTGAGTGTACTAGTCGAAAATACTTTTAGAACTCTATTAAATTATCACTGTGAAATTTGATATTAATTCTAAAACAGTTAAAGTTAATTTATGGTTTATAATTGAAACTGCCAATATCATTTGTGTCTTAAAAATTGATATGTGCGTATATCAAAAGGAATCTCAAAGATGACAAGCCTACAAAACATTCGATTTCGATCCTTAGCTTTAATGACAAACTTGGCTCAAAGCTCGAAATCTGAGGACTCGCAGAGCCCTAGTATTTTGTTTTGTCATAATGAAATTACAACAGATTATAAATGTTAATCATGTGAATCAAGCAGACCATGTGGCAATCAACCTGATAAACTATTAAACAAAGTTAGTAATCAATAATAATTATATATATGGTCTCATTTGCAGTGAAACTATTTAAAATGTAAAATAGTCTTTTACAAAGAGCAAATAAATAATAAAGTTACTCTAAAACTATTTTTTTTAACATACTGGGATTGTAATTTATTAAAATCACCAATCTCAACCAAAATATAAAAATATTTTACTCGATATCATGTCATCAACAAATTGACTGGCCCATTTTATTATTGTTTCCTTTGCATCAGTTAGTCAATACTCGAACACAATGGAACTAATCAATATATTAGCAATAAATCAATAGCGTCCATCGTTCTAAAACCCATGGAAATCTTTTTATCAACATGTAAGAAACACAAGGGTTGGTAACAAATTTACAACTAATAAAACTTTAAACATCATAAATAAATAATTATTTAATTTCCATGTTTAAAGTTTTATTAGTGTACAAATTTAAATGCTGTGGGATAAACGTTATATCAAATGGTAAATACCTACAAATGATTAAATATATATTGAAGGTTCACATTTTTCAAAACAAGATTTTTCCAACCCCAAGATTATTTTGGTGAAGTTGAAGCTAATAAATATTCAATTTGACTTTTTCCAAGCTTCACACAACCTTACGGATTAATATTCATGTGGAAAAATAATAAGTAATTGATTAATAATTATGATGATAGCATAATTTATCAAACAAAATATTACGAGTAAGTGTGCAATAAAACATTTTCCAAGTAATGTTAGTTCATCAAGTCACATATACTTCATTCACGGTAGGAGTTTACCTCTGAAAGGTCTTTTTTCCTACCAATATCCTACTATATAATAGATTTCTGGTAGGGAAAAAGGCCTTTCATAGTCTTTTCACACTGTTGTCATGTGTTTATAGGTCTCTCTGCAACTGTTTGTTTTTATAATTCTAATAGTATATCACACTCACGTCGCTCTTGATTACGTGTCTCCAGGTATCAACAAAACACTAGTGTTTGTCGAGACCAAGAGAACTGCAGACTTCATTGCATCATACCTGTCAGAGAACAATTTCCCCACCACCAGTATCCACGGTGACCGTCTTCAGCGGGAGCGAGAGGAAGCCCTGTCAGACTTCAAGAGCGGGAGGAGAGGGGTCTTGGTCGCAACGGCTGTGGCCGCCAGAGGGTTGGGTAGGTGCTGCGCTCTTACGTGTCTATAACTAACCGTTACACTTCACACCAATACATTTTTGAAAGCTCCTCTGATGTTTGCTAAATTTTGTAGAGCGAGTTGAATATTGATCATATTAATGAATAATTGACAACCTTCAAAAAAACTGAAACACCCTGAGAGTCGCAAGTTATTTATTTTATTTGACTCAAGCCTATACTTGAGTGCTTTCTGAGAAACTCAGGAAAACTTATAGCTTGTAAACTTTTTTTTCCCCCTTAGCACTGCATCTTACTACCTATTCAGGTTGTACATACACTAATGTGTTAATGATGATGGTTTATTTTAGAGGAAGTATGCCAGCATTTGTGTGGAGGGGGAGTCTAAAACAATTTTGGAAAAAACCTAAATACACACAACTGGTATTCAAACCCCGACCTCACTGTCATCAACAATAGTATAACACGAGAAGGACGTCTTAGACCATGCAGCCACTGAAGCAGGTAACCTGTAGTTAAATTTTGATTACTTTGTTATTTCTGCGTTACAGACATCAAAAACGTTGCCCATGTGGTCAATTTTGATCTCCCAAAAAGTATTGATGAATACGTCCATCGTATTGGGCGCACTGGGCGTGTTGGCAACAGAGGAAAGGCCACCAGCTTTTACAACCAGGAGCAAGACAGCCCATTGGCTCGAGATCTTGTCAAAATACTCAAACAAGTAAGGGGACATTATTTAAATTAACATTTTGATTCCAAAATAAATACTGAAAATACCCTATAATTAAACAGTTTGAGGAACAAAGGAAAAAGGGCGCCAAAGGGCTGTGTCAAATTAAACATTAAAAGGTGGATAGATGAGCAAGGCTTAAACACTTAACAGAAAACTAGAGGGCTAAAAGTTCACAATCTAAAACACATAATTATGAAATTTTTAGGGTACATCAGTCCCCCTCTTTTGCATAAGAGTAAAACACAGCACAGCACAGGCTGTTTTACTCTCCTGCTGAAGTAGGGAACTGATATACCTGGAAATTACATAATTATGTGTTTTATTGTGATTTAGATTGTGAACTTTTAGGCCTATAGTTTTCTGGGGCGTAAGGCTCCGGTTACATTGGATAAGAATTCATGTGAAAAATGCTTCGTAAGAAATATTACAATTTCTTGTGAATTCTTACGAAGTCATAATAAGTAAACAGCTAAATATATTTGTATGTGTGTGGTTATATTTCTTGCAATATATTCTTATGAGCTCGTACGGAGTCCTAGGATGTTTCCGTGCGAACAAAATATATTATTATTATTATTATTATTATTAGCACCGCGTCTTACTACCCGTTCGGGTTATACGCACTTACGCTAATGTGTAATGGTAGGGTGATAGTGAGATGAAATGAAGGACCTACAGTTTAACGTGGAATCCGAACCACGGTGGAGGCCTGGCATTCCCCACATTCACAAGATGTCTTGTCAGAGGTGAAGGAAGGGTTTGGTAATCAGATAAATCTTTGCCGGGACCGAGGATTGAACCCCGGCCGCCAGCATAGAAGTCTGACACCTTANGGACCTACAGTTTAACGTGGAATCCGAACCACGGTGGAGGCCTGGCATTCCCCACATTCACAAGATGTCTTGTCAGAGGTGAAGGAAGGGTTTGGTAATCAGATAAATCTTTGCCGGGACCGAGGATTGAACCCCGGCCGCCAGCATAGAAGTCTGACACCCTACCACCCTACCCCTAGACCGCCAGGTCACCTGTTTTATTATTAGATTTTGTAATAAGATATAAGTGTTTGGTGTCAAACTAGATTGTGAGGAGCTAATATCATTGGTTGCTGATAGATAATTATGCGATTAAAAATGTAAGCAATACTATAATAAAGAGCTAAACAAGAAATTATGGAAGGAACGGGCGACGAATATGAAATCAACAGGGAAATAACAGTATAAAATATATTTTAACTGTGCATTGTAGAAAGGAACTAAGTCAAAAAATGCTATTTTATGTTTTCTTGGATCTGATACATATCTAATAGTGGCATAATATATAAAATCAACAAAATGAATTACTGAAAATTGTTTATTGAAGCATGTAAAAATAAAATACTTTTTTTGCTCTCCTTAAAAGCACGATTTATTTATTATAGTTCATGATTAAAATATTGTACAAACTTATTTCTAATTTCATAGGCTGTTTTAGTAGCCGTATTGAAACATCGTGGTCCTTTGCTTTTGTTTTTAAAGGGGTGTAGACTTTCGTGGTTTTCAAAAGCATCTGGTACATCTTGTAAATCAATAATAATGTTATGAATTAAGCAAATTGATTTTACAATTAAATCGAATTTTTCGGGACAATTTTCTATTTCCATTTGGAGAATTCTTTATTTTGAGGTAATAATACGGAAACCGTATTCTACAAGGCGTTTCCTCAGGAAAGACTTGGATTAAAAACTTCTTGCTCTGTAGAGAGGTCTTAAAGGGATATTATGCTCCATCTTCTACTAATACATGTGTAACCATTTTCTGACCTATTCGTACAAATTTGTAAGAAACATTTTTCATGTGAATTCTTATCCAATGTAACCGCCGCCTAAGCCTTGCTCTTCTGTCCTCTTAATGTTTGAGAGGAACAAAAATTGTTTGTCAAAAAATTAATCCATTTTGAGAGTAAACAAATAGGAATGGGATCCTTGAATCCTTGAGGATATTTGAGGAATGGAAGATTACAGAAAATTTCTGATTCGATTATCAAATCCCCCCCCCAACAATTTTCACTTTTTCAAGTTAAATTTGCTTAGAGCACTAATACTGCTTATTGGTGACTTATAACCAATTATAATTATAGGATGAGCTTAACAACCAGACCCTAGACTGGTTATCTAACGTTTTACTGGATGTCTGACTGTTTTAATGTTTAAAAATGAGGTGGCCCAATGGCTAGATAATTTTATAATAAAGGAACTTGATAAAACTAAAGAAAAAGGAAAACTAAACTACCAAGAGTAAATTTGATGAAGAAAGCCCACCTAGGGAAAGAGGAAAAATGTGGGAAGAGTCCAATGCACAATGGTGACATCTTCCTTTCTTCTGTCTTCTATAGTAGAAATAGTCACACACACATTTTAACACAAATAAAATAATATTTCGGCATTGTTGCCTTTATCAAACACAAAGAAGAAGAAAGTACATATAACACAAACAATGGATTACTCCATTTTGAATTTTAAAAGAAACCGCTAGAAACACATTGTGCCAACTGTTTTTGGGAGTAAAGATAAATTCCTTGGCCTTGGTTAATATTTATAGAAAACTATTATTGTTGTTGTTATTATTATTAATATTAGATAAGAAAATAATGATAATAATAAAAAATATTTTTTTAAATAATAATAATTTGAAAAATGATAATCTCATAGAAATAAACTATCTTCTGTTGAGGCCTTGATTTGGTAATCCGTTGTTGGGCCAGTTCCCACTGTCCTAAGTTGAGAACTGTTGCACTGTTTGGGAAATGCTCTTAATATTTTGGTGGTGTAGCAGGTTTGAAAGTCCTGGTTGTGGGATTCGGCATTGTTGCCTTTATCAAACACAAAGAAGAAGAAAGTACATATAACACAAACAATGGATTACTCCATTTTGAATTTTAAAAGAAACCGCTAGAAACACATTGTGCCAACTGTTTTTGGGAGTAAAGATAAATTCCTTGGCCTTGGTTAATATTTATAGAAAACTATTATTGTTGTTGTTATTATTATTAATATTAGATAAGAAAATAATGATAATAATAAAAAATATTTTTTTAAATAATAATAATTTGAAAAATGATAATCTCATAGAAATAAACTATCTTCTGTTGAGGCCTTGATTTGGTAATCCGTTGTTGGGCCAGTTCCCACTGTCCTAAGTTGAGAACTGTTGCACTGTTTGGGAAATGCTCTTAATATTTTGGTGGTGTAGCAGGTTTGAAAGTCCTGGTTGTGGGTACCGGCTTGCCCAGATCTTTGTGGTTTGTGTCGAAACTATGATTGTTCATTCGCTGCCTGAGAGAAACTGTAGTAAGGCCTATATACTCTGCATCACATGATTTGCATTGTAGTTGATATATCAAGTTATTGGTTTTGTAATTGTAATAACCAGAGATTTTGTATTTCAATTTGGTTACTTTGCTATTGAAGGAGGTAGCTGGTAAGTGGTATATGGGCTGCAACGGGTGCTAATAATAATATTTTTCTATAAATATTAACCTTAGCCAAGGAGTTTATCTTTACTCCCAAAAACAGTTGGCACAATGTGTTTTAGCAGTTTTTCTTTAAATTCAAAATGTAGTAATCCAGTGTTTTGTGTTATTTGTACTCTCTACTTCTTTGTGTTTGATGAAGGCAACAATGCCGAAATATTACTTTATTTGTGTTAAACTGTGGGTGTGACTATTTCTATTTTAGAAGACAAGAAAAGAAAAAGATGTCACCTTTGTGCATTGGATTCTTCCCACATTTTCCCTCTTTCTTCATTGAATTTACTTTTAGTAATTTATTTTTCCTTTTTCTTTAGTTTTATCAATTTTATTTATTATAAAATGACTGTAATAATGATAACATTGAGTAACTATTTGTATTTTCTACTATTCGATTATATATATTTCCTTTTATGTTAGTAATTTTTCCACGATTCGGATTGAAATTTGTGGCTCGAAGGTAAATTGGAGACTGGGATTTATAAATCAGTATATTTTATCATAAATAATCCCTATTCGCTTATAGTTTCTCTAATTCTAATAGTTTTAACATATTTTTTACCTAGATTCTAAAATCATTGTTGTAAATTTGTCTTAATCATTGGCTGAGTGATTTTTTTTCTGCATGATTGGCCATACCAAGTTAAAAAATACATTAAATTCTTGTCGCATAGACAGAACTGGCTATGATAGGAATATCAGGTTCAAATCCCGCACGGTTGTGCTGAAAGTGTTTTTACCATAATTGTTTTCCACTCTCCCTCCATGCAAATGCAGGTATACTTCATCTAAATCCAACCTTTCTCATACTTAACACATTAGCATAATTATTATTAGTTCATTACTTTTATAGCCCAATGGGCTCCAATAAAAGGTATTTTAAAACATACGTTCTTAATTGTAGAAGACAAAATATTCGTGGCTTTAAGTTTTCTGGGGGTTTGCGAAGCTTTGCATATTTGTTTGCTTCAACTTGAAAGTAAAATTCTGGATTCGACTATCATGGAGCTTCGCCCCAAAAAAAAATAAGGTTAAAAAAACACATTTAAAAAAAATCTTATGTTTCTGACAAAAAAAAACAAAAGTAGCTAAATACATTTATTTACAATTTGATTTATCTTTACATTAATTATACTACATATGGCAGTTTGTAAATTATATTTAATACCTGAATTCACATAGTTATGCAAAGTATAATATTTTTATCCAACATTAAACATGTTTTTAAAATATTCGATTCATCTCTGGTAGTATGATTTTGTTTCCTGTTAAAAAAAAGTGGACTACCCACACCACTAAAATTTTCTAAGCTTTGCACATCCTTATTGTAAGTGAAATTGTATTTAAGAGCAACCTGAAGTGTTGTCGATAATTTGCTTCTCTCTGTGTACAAGGCGGGACAAGAGATTCCAGACTTCTTGGAGTCTGACTCATCTGGAGGTGGAGGAGGCCAATACACTCGAGGTTTTGGGGGCCGTGACGTTCGTCGGGTAAGTCGGGATATATATTGAGCCTGGAAAATCTGCGATTTCTCAGGGAATTTATCTTGGTGTGGATAATCAAAGAGTCCCATTACTATGAAAAACAAAAAAAAAATCACTAAGTTTATCTCCTTGATTTTTTTTTTTTTTTTAGTAATAAGGGTGCTAAACAGCTATATTAAACTAAACATAGAAAAGAAGATAGAAGGGCAAGGCCTACATACTTAACAGAAAACTGTAGACGTCTACCTTCACAATTAAAACACAACAAAACACATAGTTATGAAATTGTTGGGGTACATCAGTCTCCTCCTTTAGCAGAAGAGAGTAAAACACTGACTGGAACATGGCAACATGGCTAGAGGCAGATCATGGTCTCTTAGATACTGTTGTGGTTGATGTGCTCAGGAAATTTCATAATTATGTGTTTTGTTGTATTTTTAATTGATTGTGGGCTGTTTCCGGCCTTTACGTTTATTTGTTTTGGTTTTAGGCGGTTTGGAGTTCTTTCTTTCTATGTACACACACCTCATTGCTGTCTTTGTTGTTCGTGTACGTAAATTGGATGTTGTATTGAATTGTGTGTTCCAGTTTGACGGCACAGCGGATGAAGGTAGTTTTGGAGGTGGGAACTCAGCCGGAGGCGCTCAGGAGGCTGAAGAAGAGTGGTGAGGCTGTGATGAGCGTTATGAGAGAGAAACTGATCTGAGAGATGGCTGTGCACTACTAGCGTAGAATACCGTCAACTTCTTATTTAGTATTAAGTGGCTCAGAAGGAGCAGCTCATCAAGACAGTTACTTTTGTATATTGAAATAAGTTTTTTTTATAATCATTATTAATTTTATCTTTTAGCTCAGTGCTAAAGAATGTTCCTATTTTACTTACCTTAAATACAAATGTTAAATGTTTTTTTCCTTTAATCTACTTGTTTTGATTTGTATGGACCACCACTTTTCTCCCCTCTTTAGGGAACTTCATTGTGCGTCTCAGTTTTGATAGAACTCAACTTAGGTTGAGTGATCAAACATATTTATTTATATATATTTTAAAGTGCCTTAATATCCTATCGGATTATACGCTTATGTACTGACACTGTGTTGGGGACTAGGAAGGTTGAATTTAGAGGTGCACCCACATTTTCATAAGAGAAGAGTGAAAGATTGTTTAGGGAAAACCACCCTTCGTACACCCTACAGGGATCTATCTCCCCTCTCCCATTCTTTGGTAGTCTAGTTTATTGCAAGAGTTGTGCCTTAGACCATGTGGTCGAAAGGAGTCTCTTTCAAGTGGTAACCATTAGTTTGTTGTAGGATAGCAGCCATGTCAAGTGTGAACTGTTGCAGATAGTTTTGGTGTGGCCTAAAAAAAATTGTCTGTGAAAGAAGAAAAATATATTTTATTGATATCAAATGTTAAGTAAAAGTAATTAGACAATGAAAAGGACACGGTTCATGCTTTACGTTGCTACCACCCAATCCCCGACTTAGGTTTCATTCTATCAGAACTCGTCATGAAGGAGAGTGAAATTTGCAATGCGATCTCAAAAAAGAGGAAATCAAAACATATAAGGGATGTCAAACTCGATACCCTAGATTCTTACTGGTATTGAAAGAATCTAGAATTGATCAAAATATTAAGATTATCATTACTTTGATTCTTAGCTCTCAATTAAATTACCGGCAACTAATTAAAATGTTGAAATCCAAAATGTGTAATAATGGATTATCTCTCATTAGTTTATTTACTATTTCACTTAAATGCTGGCAAATGCTAAATGTGCTTAAAAAAAACTCGACCGGACATTTGTGATATATTTATCTTGCCCAGATTAAACACCATTATTTCAGGATGTCTACAGGTCAAGAAAGTCAAGAAAAATATTGAAGTTGTGGTTTCGAGTTAAACAATCTATTTATATTTGTTTATAAAAGTCTCATAACAAGACTTGATGTCAAATTCTGTAGTTTTTGTGCCCTCTATTAGCTATTCAAGGATTTCCCCACAAGTAGAATTGAATACTTTTTGGAGCACTGCATCGACAATTTTTCTATTGATATTTTGTGTTATTAGGCGAGATGAAAATTCTAAGTCATCAAACAAGTACTTGTAATGATTTCATTTCTTCATAAATATGTGAAAGCTGTTGGAATGTATCGTTTGCTTTTGAGTTTGAGCTATTTTTAGTAAGGTTTCAGTCAAATGATGCTCTCATCCCATTTCTGTGTGAAAGACTACACAGGTTGATGTACAATGTCGCATAATTAAGAAAACCTAACTTAAAGACTTAAGACAGGCAAAACATCCAGTCCCCAGCCATTCATCACTGTGAAAGGGTAAACCCACATTTCACAGAATCGAACCTGGGACCCTTAGCTCAGTAGACAGATACTCTACTGACCGAGTAGCGTAAGTTTGATTGGGAAAAACACAATCTTAATGCGTTACTCCGGAGTAGACATGCGAAAGGGGAGGGTGCATATTTTTCTCAAAAAGCGAGAAATGCTCAAAGCAATATTATTTGTCACTATGAGCCGAATTAGTATTTATTAATAAAACTAGGATAAAACTGATTATATTTTTCATTCATGTTGGGTATTTAATTAGCCATTAACATATTCTGAGAAAAATAAAAACAAAACATTTCATGCTTGTTGATGGCAAACTTGATATCACAATATAATAATTACCTTTGAGTTTTACAAATAGCAATATTGAAATTAAGTGATTTTCAATTTGTTAAGACCAAACAATAACATTGAAACATGTCTTCATAGAAGACTCGACTACCATCAAATAAGGAGAAAGGGATACAAATAAAGAAGATATAATTTTGACAAACAAGACCGTCTCTAGCAAGGTCCATGTATATTAATTGCCTTGCTTGCTCCTAGCATGAAACCTTTAAAAGGCTTAAAACAAAGAATAAATCTATCAAAATGTAAGTATCATAATGCATAAAAGAAAGATACCATTATTATTGTCAACCTAAAAACAGCCTAAATATCTGTGAAAATACTCATATCCTGTGATCTGTTTATAACTTTTTTTTTTTGCTATTTACAAACGTTTGACTCTGTGAGGCTTTATTTGTAGGTAAAAATGCATGCCTGTTTTTATTACTATTTAAACTTTAATCTCTTTTTTTTCCCTTATGCTTTGAAGCTGAATAAATATTTTGTTACATCGGGCCAGATGCTTGGAAAAATAATGAAATGGTGAATCAGAATAGAGAAAACATCACATCTCTAGTTTTTATCCACCTTTCCTCCATATTCTTCCAAATACATCAAAATACCTCAAAAAGTAAAAAAAGAGGTTTCTCTTAAAGAGAAATGCAAATTTAAAAGAAAAGTTAGAAACTAATGTTATTAAATTCTAAATAATTACATGTTGTAGTCAACAAATTGATATGCACTGTAATTAAAAATAATCACAGCACTGTATTTTTATTTAGCTTACTTCCCGTTTGGGTTATACGCCTTACAGCACTGTAAATGTTATAAAACTCATTCCAACTGCTATTAAAAATTAGCGGAAATACTCTGGCCTTCCCCAATATGCTCTAGTATCCTGCTTAGTCCAAACACGCTTCGGTCCCAATTAGTCTTGATTAAGGAGGTTCTACTGTACCTAAATAGTGCGTGCTTTGGTTTAAGGAGTGTTCAAGTATTACATAAGGGGGTAAGGTGTCAGACTTCTGTGCTGGCGGCCGGGGATCAATCCTCGGTCCAGGCACAGATTTATCTGATTACCAAACCCTTCCTTCACCTCTGACAAGACATCTTGTGAATGTGTAGAATACCAGGCCTCCACCGTGGTTCGGATTCCACGTTAAACTGTAGTTTCTTCATTTCATCTCACAATCACCCTACCATTACACATTAGTGTAAGGGTGATAATAATAATATATAATATTTTTTGGAGCTAGTTCGAAACTGATATTTGTACACCCCTATATCAAATCAACTCTTTCCAGCCTGTGACTTGTTATCTGCTCCCCCCATCTCTTTCTTAGTCTCCCTTGCGGTCTTTTTCCTACACGTTATCAAATATTATTTAAAAATAATAAATTCTCAGTTTGATTAGTATATTTCTTAAGTCAGTTATTGGCTTTTTCGTTACTATTTTTTTCCTTTTTTTTTTCTCGCATCCTTAATAAATATGCCCAGCTTAGTTATATTTTTGCAACAAAATAATATTCTAATTGAAAAGGGAGGCCTTTCACACCCCTAAATCAAGATTTATCGCATTAGTCCAATTTTTTTTTCTCCTTTCGTCATTGTTCCTTATTTCATAAATACCTCGGGCTTCAAAATTCAACTAGTAAAAAAGCTGTAGTTTTTCGATTTAAAAGAGATTTGTATGGACGAATGGTTTCTTGAGGCACAGAAGATGTGACTTGTTTTATTCATAGTATAATTCTTTCTGACAGGACACGTTTTCCAGGTATTTTGTTATCTCAATCTTGGTGAACAAAATTTTAAAAATACTGGTGATTTTTTTATCTATTTTAAAGAAATAAATTACAGGGATTAGGTACAAATGTAATTAAATACTTACCAATAAAAGTGAACATGGTTAACTTTACAGCACTGCTGCTGGGCAAACTTAGGGTTGTCTTGAAGGAAATTGTCTAATACCCGGCCTTGGTTTTATTCTAACTAAATTTAGGGCTAATTGTGAAATAAAGTACCTTAAGCACATAGGTGTCCTTTTGAATAAAATACATGCAATCGTGGAAAATTAAACGAAAATACTATTAAAACACTTATTTCGATGCCATGGTGTTTTCCTCAAGAGGTTGAAGATTAATTTTCGTCCCACCCCTCATTTCCCATTTATTTTTACCTCTACTAGGGATGTGAAAAAAGTATCGATATTTTCCTTTTGATACTAGTATTTCTTTACTCTGTACTTTCACTGATATTAGTACTCGCACTGTTCGATATCAAAAGAAACCACTTCTTTGCTAGGGGCGACCAGTCTACTTACTATCACTTCCTTTATCAATGAGCATTGTCATCACAAATTAAACAAAAGAAGAGTTGGTAAGATCACAAACTCGGTCTACTCAAGGTGCTCCAAGTAGACGAAGCATGGCATCTATTATTCTATTGTTTGTCAATAGTTAATAATCTATCTTTATAGCCTACATAAACAACAAATGTTAAAAAAAATGGCAACTCCCAAAAAAGAATTATAAAAGTTTTTTTAAGAAGTTGGAACCCACCTCTGTGGCGTAGTTAGCCAACACGCTAGTTTCTTGTTGGACAAGGAGCTCGAGGTTCAAATCTCGGCTGGTTGAATTGAGTTCTTTTTCCTAAATGATTTTCCACTCTCACTCCAGACAAATGCGGGTTAACTTCCTCTAAATTCAACCTTCTCGATTCCTAACCCGTTAGCGTAATTAGTACTTAAGTGTATAACCCGAACAAGAAGTAAGATGCGGTACTTTTTAAAAAAAAGTTTGATAGCAGAAAAGCATATTGTAAAAAAAAAAAAAATTGTAAAATTTGTTGTGCTGGCACAGATTTATCTGATTGTCAAACCCATCCTTCACCTCTGACAAGGCGTGTATTAATCACAACTTGTGAATGTGGGGAATGCCAGGTCTACACCGTGGTTCGGATTCCACGTTAAACTGTAGGTCCTCCATTTCATCTCACAATATCACAATCACCCTACCATTACACATTAGCGTAAGTGCGTATAGCCCGAACGGGTAGTAAGACGCGGTGCTAGTAATAATAATGTAATATTTGTTTCAAACTATTAAAAACCATTATAATTTTCAGTTTTTAAATAAAAATGAAAATACAATGATGATGCAAAAGTTGAGATTTTTTTGTAACACGTCTTACTACCTGTTAAGGTTATATGCCTATCTACTAATTACACTAATAGGTTAGAGATTGGTAAGGCTTAATTTCGAGTAAATGCACCCGCATTTGCGTGATGGGAGAGTGGAAATCCAATTAGAGAAAAAAAACATCAGTGCACCCGACCGGGATTGAACCCCGATCTCCCCGTCTTTGGCAGTGTAGTCCAACACGAGATTAGCAAGTTAGACTTCGTGGACATCGAAGCGGGTAAGAGATTATTAATGCTAGATAAAAACAAATATTTTTCCAGATTAAAATTTCTATACCAATATTTACTGTTATCGAAACTTTTCTTCCGATACTTTTAATGAGTACAGTTTCAATACCATATGGCTAATCTTTAACATTTAGTTTACTCGTTTAGGAAGTGTTTAATGTGATGAAACTCAAGAAGGAATTCAAAACCTTGATATCACCGTCCTCGGCAGTTTAGTTCAACACGGTATCAGCGCATTAGTTACCTACATCACCGAGGAGGGTATAAATCTATTGATTTAAGTGTCCAGCTATACTGTGTAAAGTATAACTTACTAATTAAGTAAGTCTATGATTTTGGTAGGAGGGACAGTAAAAGTTAGTTACTTTAAGTTACTAAAACCATTTTAATTCATTTATACATCAAGTAATGATATTTGAAGACGTCACTTCTAATAGATATAATCAAAACCTATAGACTAACACAAATAATATAGTCAGGGGGGGGGGGGGNGCGATAACCACAGAGACGTCTGACAGCTCTGGGTGCTGCTTTCACCGAGGAGAGGATGTGGGCTGGCGGTTAGCACGCGGGACTCTGGCCCGGAGCTCGCGGTGTGTTTGGGGGGGGGGGGGGGGGGGGGGGGGTATGTGTGACCCCCTCCTCCCAATGATGGTTAAAAGCTTGAAAGTTGGGAATTTTGTGAGATTTGAGATATGGAGTTGGGGAAATTATAGGATTATTTTGTACTCCATTACTTTCTATTACCCGCCTCGGTGGCGTAGTTGGCTAACGCGCTTGTGTTGAGCTCAACCGCTGAGGACGGGGAGATCGAGGTTCGAATCTCGGCCGGGCGAATTGGGGTGGTTTTTCCTAAATGGTTTTCCACTCTCCCTCCACGCAAATGCGTGAATTCCTAATCCATTAGAGTAATTAGTACTTAAAGCGAATAACCCGAATGGGTAGTAAGACGCGGTCTTAAATATTATTATTATTACTCTCTATTGTGAAAGTCCTTAACCACAGACTTGTACTGACAAATTTAAAATTTCCCAACTTGAAAAATTATCAAACATTGAAAGGAGATTCTCTTTGTAGTAGATGGTAGAAAGCTTAATTAATCAAGTGTTCTAGTGGCTGCTAGACTGTCGTAGTTTTATGATTCAAATGATCATTTATGTTGTACAGCCTATGCCTTAAATTAGGGCGTTGTTAAATTTTGAAGGCATAAATGCTGTGAATGTTACCCAACATTTTATTGTTTTCTTATTGAAAGACGAAATATCTGACTGATGAAATGAGGACATTGAGGTTAGTGTTAGTGTTCGACTTCTGAAATACACACCAATTTTTCTAGCAAGTATCCATAATAGTTTGAATTGAACTGATGTATCTTATTTCATTGTTTATTAAAATAGGCTTTCATGAAAGCAATTTAAATAGGTTCAAAGCAACAATTAAGTAAAAGGAGTAATAGGGTTATGTTACATTGTTACAACTATTATAATTTTTCATTTGAGCAAATAGACTACTCTAAACAAAAATCAAGTTTTTTTCACCCTTTAACATTTTCAAATTTGTGGTACATTTCTAAATTCGTTATTTAGTGTTCGATTTGCATGAAATCTCGTATAAGCATGTTGTTTAGAGTGCTGATTTTGAATTTGTAATAAGTTATTTAATAAAACCCGCCTCGGTGGCGTAGTTGGCTAACGTGCTTGTCGTGTTGAGCTCGACTGCTGAAGACGGGGAGATTGAGGTTCGAATCTCGGTCGGGTGAACTGGGGGTGGTTTTTCCTAAATGGTTTTCCACTCGACCTCCACGCAAATGCGGGTTCACTTCCTCTAATACAACCTTCCCAATTCTTAATCCATAAGAGTAATTAGTACTTAAAGCGTATAACCCGAACGGGTAGTAAGACGCGGTGCTAAATAAAAAAAAATATTTAATAAAAATTCAGGGGAAGCCCCTTCACCCTCCCGCGCTAAATTACAAAATGTTTTGAATAGTTTATTGACGGACCAGTATTAACATTTTAGGGCAACTTCCATGAGGTTATGAAGCAGGACATTGGTAGACAGGTATCAAAAACTGTAGAAATATCAATAAATTCCATTTTTACTGCTTTGTTTTACAGTTGAAAATGTTTTTAAATAAACATGGCCAAATTGCTAATTTTTTATAAAGTGACGAGCGAGGTAACCAGTTAAATATTTATTCCAAGTTTTTTTTATAATAAAGCAGCAGTTTCTGATTACAGGAAGATGCGTAGTTCTAATAGAAATGTAAGTTGTTAAAATGCTAAAAACGACCAAGTTACTGCTCAGGTTCCTTTTGGCTATTCCATTCTGATAGCTTCTTGCTGACTAGTTTACTGTGGTAGTCTTGTAATGCTGTTAGCATAATATATAATCATCCCCCAACCCCGGGCTTGTTGATTCTCTTTTACTGCATATTATAAGCAATTTATAGTAATTAAAACAAGCATTAGTGGACATGCGGGTTTAATGTCCCGCTTTTTTGGTTTGGTTTGTTAGTGAAGGTGAAGTAGGTATTTTAATTCTGGCCACGGGTAGTTTATCTTAATATTCCTCCAAACAGATAAAGGTACATTTCTTCTAAATTTTACCTATACCATTGGTGTAGCTAACTGTAGATAGTCCTGACTGGAAGTAATAAAACTAGGATTTGAACGTTTTTAAGTCATCAAAGGGTCGCGTTAGCCCCAGAGAGAAAAGTTGTGGTCGTAAACTACAAAATGTTGGAAACCGTTGTAATAAAGTCTGTTAAATTTGTTAATCTAAAAAACACTATTTGAACAATATCTGTAATGCAGGTAAACCGAAATAAATAATAATTCAAGTTATTTCCTTATGCAATGAAGAAGTTTTGTAGCTTTAAAACATGAATATCACTCGAAAT